>CATIWR010141124.1:0-37785 GCA_949677035.1 Omphalea diandra
GGGGAGTGGATGTAGGGATTGTTTTGCCCGAACCACTATAAAATCTTTGTGTTCTTTCTAATCCTTTTTCTTCTCTTCATCCTTATTTTAAATTTTCTAAACACCAATTCAACCCCCCTTCTTGGTGCCTAGGGACAACAATATATAAACAACATAAACACATATATAATATGAAATTCAATGCATTTTAACCTATGAAAAAGAAAACATGTTAGTATCACATCGATGATCAAAGATAAAGAAATTAAACTATCTTAGGGCCTACAGGATGCAATCATAAACCCTCACCACATGTAAGGATCATATACATCCTATCCTAGTCAACAAATCAAACATAAACCCATATGTTTGGTTATAAGCAAGGCATAAACATATAAAGATAATGAATGAAACATAAGCATATGTTGCAAGTGTCATGGAAATGCACTTAAAGGATACTGGGAGGCTTTGGGAAAGGTTCAAGTCATCAATTTAGACTTCTAAGATCCTTGGATCCTTATCCAAAGTTACTCTAAAAGAGCTAGAACATCCTTAAGAATACCTTTTAGCCATTAATAGGTCTAGGATATGAGAAATGATGAAAAAAGGTCTCATAAGGCTAAGAATGCACATGATTCACAAAACATGGAAATAAGCAAAATGGGGGTCACAGAGTAAGTAACCTTCTCTCCCTACCATACTCATCACTATTGAGCTAGCCATCCCTTTTTATGGTGGTAATAGAAACTTACCAAAGCAACAAATCTATAATAACAAGTCAATGGGATCATAGGGTCCTTAGGGATGGAATTCCCTCTCATAATCACATCTTTAACAACACATACACAAAAGCACAAAGAAAAGAAATGGAAATAGACATGATGGATATGAACTTAAAGGATTAAATATATGAAAAATGACTCATTTTCCTTGATTCTTGCTCCATTCACTTGAAGAATAAGGGTCATAGGCTTCAAACCTTACCTATATTCTATTAATGAAGCTCATAAAGATCCCATAAAAACACTAGAAACACAAGAAAAATAAATGGAAAAAAATATGTTAAAACTTATAGTTCCTTAGCTAAAGTGGGTTGTACAAACCAACTAGTGGTCTAAACAGCCTACTTATTAGTTTATATAGATTATAAAGAAGTACAAACTATTATAACTGATATTTTATGAAAAGTAAAGATAAAAGAAATGAGAATAAAGGGGAAAGGGGATTCAATCTCTAGATGTTCTTTTTGATGTGCCTTGCCTTTATAGACACTTTAATGATGAATTTATCCTTTATATGCAAGGGGAAATGCAAGAGTTAAGATGTAAAGCCATAACATATACCTTAAATCTTTGATTTGAAGTTTTGAATGATTAGTTTGCAGTCTTTAGTGAGTTTGAGTGACAATTTTGATAGAGTTGTAGTAAGGTAACAAGCCTCTTCCTTCCCTATCTCAATAGGGGTATTTATAGAAAAGAGATGGGTGCAACTTAGCCAAATGCCTTGAGTTGCACTCAATCATTAATGCCTAGCATATATGATTAAAGAAAATTTTAGAAATTAGGATTTCCATGTTGTTTGTGTAGAGAAGTTAGCTATATATGTTGGAGGTTGGATGTGTAGCCAAGTGGACGCCAAAGGTTAAATTTTCAAAAACTTCTCTCTATTAAAGTTAAGAACTTGGTTGTACAACCAACTAAAGACTACCTTTCATGGTTATGGTTTGATTTGGTTCAAAGATTGAGTTAGTTTGGGTTTGATTCAAGGTTCCTTACAAGCTTTGTTTCTTCCTTTTTTTGCATTTCCGCCACATTATTTAGGGATCATTCTAAAAGTTTCTCATTAGGCTTTCATCTTGAGCTACAAAATCCAATGCTCATACTAGCCACAATATTAGCATTGCTAAAAGAATGTTTTTCTTAGTCATTGAATGGAATCATTATAAAATGACTTCTTATAAGCTTAAGACCTCAGGATGTTGATGGTATGTGCATTTTTTTAATCTATAGTATGGATAAAAACCCATGAAGGAGAGGAGGGGAGGGAGAAGGTAAATTATTTACTTTTAAAAATTAAATAAGTGAAAAAAGAAGAAAATTGTTTCAAATAAAGATTTATAGTGGTTTAGTAATGTATCTTCATCCTCTCTCTAAGTTACACTTAAGCTTTTTTGATATGTTTTCAAGGATCAAATATAACCTATTCTTTTATAGGTTAAGCAATGAATATTTGTACACTTTGTTTTTAAAGGCTTAAGAAAGCTAACACCAATCTATTCCACTTAAGAAAAGGTAAAACCTTTTGTTATTGTCAAAGCCTTTATTATAGGTAACAAATACAATTTAGTGCTCAAAGAAACCTAGCCTCTTACTAACTCAAGGTTAGCTTACAAAATCATATAAAAGCTTTCATTACTCAAAATATAAAAGCAACACCTAAAAATTATTTACATACAAAAATAATACTTGTTAACTCTCTTTTTGTTTTTAGACTTCAATTGAGGATCATTATATATGAAATCCTTAAAAACTAGATGATATAAGCAAGTTGAGAAAATTTGTCAGCTTTTGAAAAACTAGTAGTTATAACTTGTCAATGGTTGTTGACTATATCTCATCATCATTGGGATCCTAATATCTCTTTTTAATGGTTGTTGATTGTTTGAAATATCTATTGAATCCATCTAATAATGCTTATTAGAATTTCATCATAGTCGTCGATAATGTCTAAAATCATATAGACTTATTGAGATGTTTCCTCAAGATTTCTTCAATGTTTATTAGACTCCACTCACACTCGTTCATGTTCATTATATCTTTCTTCATTATTGTTGAGCCACCTTCAAATTAGGTAGATGAGTTAAGTTACTTCCTGAAGATTTTTTTCATGCTCATTATTTCTATCAATGCTTGTTGTTTTATTTCCATAACCATTGGTTTAATTACCATGGTCATTGGAGCTTCAGTCTTTTTTTTCTTTTTCCATTTATGCTCTTACACCAAATGCTTTTAGCACACTCAAATTTTACTATATTGAGAATTTTTTGTCTTTATATTTAAAAGCATACTAAAAAGTCTAAATAAATGTCTTCATGCTTTATGTATCCTTAAATGCCTTTTCTTCATCCTTAAGAGTATTTAAAGAGTCAAACATCCTTTCTTTTATGGCCTTGGCATGTTTTCCAAAGCAATGTCTTTAAGGTGTTCCTTTGCCTTCATTTTTGGAGTCAACAATATCCCTATTTAAATATTATCAATAACTAGAAACACAAACATTCTAGCATAAGGTTAGAACTTCTTTGAGTTTTAATATCATTCAAAATATTCATCAATATTAATCACTTGAGATAAGTGTCTTAACAACCTATGGTAACTTTGGGATCAATAATCTTTCCCTTTTTCAATGATGATAAAACCTAGATGCTTGATAAAATATGAAAAGGCATTTTATCAACAAGTAAAATTTCTCCCTCTTTTTGACGTCATAACAAAAGGAAGTTCAAATTAAACAAATAAAATTAAAAAACAATAAAAGAATCTATAAATACAAATTCCTTAGGATATCTACCCTCTCGAATAAATCTCTCCAAACCTTAAGGTCACAAAAAAGATTCCCCTTTTATTAAAGAAAAACTATACTAAAATAAATCAAAAAAAAATATAAACAAACAAAACTAAAACTAAACAGCACCAACAATTTATTTTAAGAAGAGGCATGCATCTATAACTCCCATTGAACAAGTGAATAGGAATACTTCATAGATTTTAGTTTGCAACTTGAAGATTTATACTCCTTCAAACCATCAATCTCAATTCAGCTTGGAATTATCCATTTTGGATTCTTGGTGAAAGAGTTTCTAACTTATAAATCAAGCTTTCTTTGATACCCATTTTCTTTTTAGTCCATTAGGTTTAAAAATAATCACATTTTCATCATTTAACCTTGCATTGTAAAAGTATATCTTGTGGCCAAAATTTCCATAATAAAAACATTTCTAAAGGAATGCTCTTCTAGGTCCTTAAGTGAAGTGGTCATGAGATGACTTCCTTAAAGATTGAGACCTAGGAATATGTGATGCATATGCATTTCTAGTTGGCCTTGATTCTTAGGACCTATAGTATAATCTTTTTTTTTTAATTTTAAGCCTTTGTGTATATGTGTTCGAGCATTTAGAACTATGCATATGTATACTAAATGATGAAGGAAAAAGAGTTCTAGCTTTTGAAAAGTCTTTCACATATTTTGTTTTAAAAAAGAGGCTTTTAAATAATCAAAGTCTAAGCCATGTTTATCTCTTAGGTTTTTTAAGGAGCGTAAAATCAAATAAAGTTTTTCTTTTCTTTTAGAAATGAGGCAAAAGAGTCTTTCAAATTTAAAACCTCATTTTTAAAACTCTCATTTTGAGAAAACATAATTTCATAAAAAATTTTCACATTAATCAAAGCCTCATTTTCCATTTTCAAATCTTCAAAATTCTTTTTTAACTTTACCAATTGTGTTTTCAAAATTTTAATTTTGTAAAAACTCTCATTAAGATCATTATTAATGGATTTTAAGGTTTTCATAAGATTTTTCATAGTAAAACATATTTTTAAGCTCTTGTTCATTATCATCACCTAAATTAGTATCTAAAAGTTTTAATTGTACCTTAATTAGAAAGCTTTCCTTAATTTCCATGAAGCACAAATTTGTACTTTCCCTTATTGTTCTCTTTGGCTCATTCTTTGATGGGCTTGACTCGAAGGACTTTGAATCATTCCAAATGGCTTTGTGGTTTTTTTTTTTCTTTTTTTTCTTTTTTTTCAACATTGGCCTTGGGATAATTGATTTTTATATAAGTATGCTTCCCACACCTATGGAATTGTACTTATTCAAGCTTGCTTTTGCCTTTCCTTTATGACATCTTCTTAAGCATCCTCTTGAATTGATTTGTCATTAGAGCCCTATCTTTTTCATCTACCTCTTTATCATTAGAGCTTAATAATTTAGAAATGGCTCTAAGTGTAACTCCCTTTTATTGGCTTCTTTTGATGGGGATGGAGCTTATCCATTTAGGTTCATCTCATAATCAATGAAATTACCTAAGAGCTCATCATGTGGCATGGTCTATATCCTTCGAATCTTTGAGAAAAATGACCTTGTCAATCCATTCTTTTCATTGAAACCTCAGAACTTTCTTTACAAGCTCTTCATTTGTGAGAATCTTTTTAAAAGCCTTTATTTCTCTAACTATTTCAAATGAAGCAATCATACATTCTTGAGATTTTCTCCTGCAACTTCATCAAGAAGGTCTTATTTTAAAAAGTGAAGGTTTCCATGTTATTTTCTTTGACTTGATTTTTATCCTCATGAGTGATTCCAAAGCCCCCTAAATTTTTAATGGTTATTTTCATGCTCATCTTGTTGTACTACTTTTACTCAAGGTATAAAAAAATCATGTGAATGGCCTTGTCATCATTTTCCACATGCTTCTTCTCCTTTTTTGACATTTCATTCATATTTTTCTCTATTTGAGTTCCATTTGCAAGTGTCTTCATTTGGTTATTTGTACCTTTTTCTAAATTCTTCATAACTCAATGAATTTTGATCTTAGAAAATAGTATAATATTGATAGCTAGTTCCATTGAAGAATGGATATTTTTTCATTGATTTTCCTTTTCGGTCTATTCTCATTTTAGGTTGCCATAGACATTTCCTTTTAAGCTTTAAAAGAGAATATACTTTGACTTATTGAACTATAGTCAGGATGGCAACTACAGAGGACAAAAAGGGAAAGGGGGGCAGGAGAAGTGAATTGGTTGCTTTAAATTGAAGAAGATAAAAAAGAAGAGAAAAACTTTATACAAGGATTTTTTGTGGTTCAATAATATGCCTAGATCCACTCCCTAAGTCACATTTAGGCCTTTTACTATTTTTCAATGATTAAAAAAAAAAAAACAACCTATGATTTTATGGGTCAAGGATGAAGCATTATACACTTTTGTTTAAAAGGCTTAAGAAAGTTACACCCACCTCTTGATATACTTATAGGCATAATACCAACCTATGACACTTAAAAAAGATTAGATCTTTTGCTAATGTTAAAGCCTCTATCATATATAGTAATAATATTTTAATGTTTAAGATACCTACTCTTTTATTGACTCAAGGTTTACTTATAAATCACATAAAATCTTTCACTATCCAAAACAAAAAAGCAGTACTTGAAGATGGTTTGCATACAAAAATAATAGTTTTTAACTTTCTTCTTGTTCTTAGACTTCAAATGTGGGTATTTATATATAAAGTTTTCAAAATTGTTCAATGGAAATAACTTGAGAAGTTTTATTAGCTTTTGAAAACTAGCCATTATAACCTATCAATTGTTGTTAGTTTTTTCCCTAATCATTAAGTTCCTAATGCCTTTACCTATGATGTGCTTCCTAAAGGTTTTTTTTAATGATTATTGAACTCCTCCTATGCTCGTTGAGTACTTCAATGAACATTACATCTTTCTTCATAATCATTAAGCTACCTTTTAAACTAGGCAAATGATTTGAGGTACTTCCTAAAGACTTTTCCCATGGTTGTTATTCTATGTCAATGCTCGTTGTGTTACTTCCAATGCATATTGGTTTATTTCTATGATCATTAAGGCCTTCAATCTTTTTTTTCCTCCTATTTCTACTCATACACTAAATGCCTTCCACAAGCTTAAGTTTTATTATCTTGATATACTTTGCCTTCATCTTTAAAAGTGTATTAAAGGGTCTAAACAAATGTCTCTATGCTTTTGGTAGGCACATCATCCTTGTTAGATGCAGTCTTCATCCTTAAAAATATCTAAAGGGTCAAGCATCCTTCCCTTTATAGCCTTAGCATGTCTACTAAAGAATTATTTTGAGGTGTGTCCTTGCCTTCATCTTTTAGAGTCATCAAAACCCTTATTTAATCATTAGTAATACCTACAAGCATAAACACTCCAACATAAGGTTAGAAATTTTCTTAGTTTTAGGATTATTCAAAATATTTATTAATATTAATCACTTTAAAGGTTAAGGTAAATGTCTTAACAACCTACAGTAACCTTGGGGTCAAGATATTTCTATTAGGCCTTGGTCTTTGAGACCTATTTGTAAAGTCATTATTTACGTTAGGTCTTTATGCATGTGAATAAGAGCATTTAAAATTCTATACACATGTCTTAATTGATAGAGGAGAAAGGGTCCTTTGAAGAGGCTTTAATAAATTTATGCTTAGAATAGAAGCTTCTGAATGGTCAAAGCCTAAGCCATGTCTTACCCTTAAAGATCTTTAGGAGAATAAAATTAAATCAAGTTTTTGTTTTCTTTGGTAAAAGGCAAAAGAAACTTTTAAGCTCATTCTAAGAATCATTTTGAGAAGAAAGAGTTTCGTAAAACCTTTTTTTTATTTACAACAAACTCATTTTCCTCTTTTAAAATATCAAAATTTCTTTTAAGTTTTACTAATTATGTTTTCAAAATTTTATTTCTATTAAAACTTTATTTAAATCCTTATTAGTGTAAGGCTTTCATAAGTTTTTTAATAATAAACATGTCTTTAAGCTTTTAACCATTATCATCAAAATAACTATCAAGAGCATTAGGCATACCTGGTTTAGAAAACTATCCATAATGTCTATGTGGCAAAGGTTGGCTCTTTTCCTCTTGCCTTTCTTAGTTCTTTTTCATATTGGTTTGATCCAAAGGAGCTTGAATCAACCTTAGTGGCTTTATATCTTATTCTTTTCTTTCTTGTCAAATTTAGCCTTAAGATAATTAAAATTATTATATGGTCGAGCTTCTCATAACTATAGCATTCCACTTGATCAAGCTTGTTCTTCTTTTTCATTTGAGGGAACCTCTTTTACACTTTGACTATGAGAGCCACCTAATCCTCACCCATTTCTTCAACATCAAAACTTGAATATTTAGAAAAAGCCTTGAGTGCAACTCCTATCCTTTTTTTTTCTCACTAATTTTCTTAATATGGGTGGTGTAAGCATTGGATTTCACATATGCTTTTACTAAATTTCATTTCTTGTTCTTTGCAACATTTTATGTGAAATGAAAAGTTTAAATGACACTTATCATGTAACTATTGAGGAATCCATTGCAATGTTTTTGCTTATTCTTACTCATGCTCAAAAATTATTACTTCTTAGGAGTACCTACATTTAATCCATATAAACTATTAGTAAGCATTTTGGTTTAGTGCCATAAGGTATGTTTGGTTAAATTAAAGATTATATCAAATTATTTGATTTAATCATTGAGCTTCTAAATGATGATAGGTGTAGGTGGTTCAAGGTAAGAACAACAGTGCATATCACTTAGATAAAAGTAGAATGAAAAAAATTTTTCTTATCTAAAGATATTATTATATGATTCTTATTATCAAGATCGCCTCAGAGCCTTGGATGGAACACATACATTGCTTATTATTCCATAGAGAGATCAAGGTAAATATCATAATAAAAAACAACAAATCACTACAAATGTGTTGGGAGTGTGTGATCATAGTATGAAGTTTATATATATGTTATAAGGTTCGACTTCAAATTCTAGGGTATTGCATAATGCTATGACTAAAAGTGATTCATTTGTAGTATTTATTGGTATACTCCTTTAACTATATCTTATCATTTTAATTAATTTAATTTTAAAAGTAAATATAATGATTAGCTTTTTTTTTGTAGGAATGTATTATTTAGTAAATGCAGGCACATAAATGGTCCAAAATTATTAGCTCCTTATCGCTCTTCATGTTAACATCTTAATGAATGGATTTCATGTGGAACAACCCTAAAAATAATAAGGAATTGTTCAATCTTTGTCATTCCTTAGTTAGAAATGTTATAGAATGAATATTTAGGTTGTTAAAGAAGTAATGAGCTTTATTGCATACACGTTTATATTTTGATGTAAAAACTTAGGTAATATATAATTCAACTTCTACCATCTATTAAATATAAAAAGAGTTTTATTTTAATAAAAAAATTTCATATATTAATTAAAATTTAAGTATAGGTTTGAATTATAAATAATTATTATTTGTATAATTACTTATGAGACAAGCAAAAGGGAAGAAAAATGAATTATTGAGAAGGTTAATATAGATTTAGCAATTGAATTAATAGACCAAAATGCTGGGGAAAGTAATGATATGATAAGATATGCTCATATAACTAACAAATGGAAAAATTTTAGAGAAAATTTAGCTATTAGAATATTTAATGACTCGCAAACCAGACGTAGGAGGTGATGATTACTTTAGTTTTATGTGTGTGTGTACACACAAACACACGCACACACTTATTATATTAGTGATTTCGATATTTTTATGTAGAATGACTATGTAACACTCATTTCCATTTATTATGCATGCCTTTCATGTTCAAGCATTTATATGTATAAAGGTTAATATATCATTCATACACAACCAAAAAGACATGTCAATTTTCTTATTCAATGTGTGTATATGT
Organism: Omphalea diandra; assembly: GCA_949677035.1. Taxonomy (NCBI): domain Eukaryota; kingdom Viridiplantae; phylum Streptophyta; class Magnoliopsida; order Malpighiales; family Euphorbiaceae; genus Omphalea; species Omphalea diandra. Next base: position 9,464 of record CATIWR010141124.1, read on the forward strand.
TAAGTATAACCCATTTAATGTTAATGACCATAAATTGATATCTATCTAGATAGATATATGTACATGACACAAGGACAGAGAGTTGAAATTCAATTGACGACCTATGCTTCATGTTTCTATATGCAAAACTTTATTCTTCAAATAGCCAACATGTTTTGCTTCACTATTTGAAAAAAAAATTTACAATTTAGTGAGTCGCGACTCAGTGATGAAAAATAATAATCATATTCTAATGGCATAAATAACATTCAAATAACATTAGGATACATTATAAGTACAAGAATTGACTATGCAAGTGCAAATGCAATTAATTAATTGATTTTGTCATGACCTTGCAACGCAAACACTATTTTCAGGAATTCATGTGATTCAAGTGACATTTGATTTTGTTAGCCAACATATAACATGTGATTCATTTGATTAATAGCATATGCCATAATAGGACATATCAGTGCCTTTGCCAAGTGATTTGCAAGTATTTGATAAGCCAATCACAACATCCTTTTAATTCCATATGCAAGTGTTCATTCATAATGGTATAATAAGTAATCATTAAGATCATATAATTCTCACTTAAATTGTATTCACATTTAAAATTTCACAATTCAATCACATGTGTACATAATAGAATACAATCATATCTTAAAATCATCACATATACACATTAGAATCCAATTATGGCTTTTACTCACCTTTGATGTAATAAATTTTTATGGTAGGTTTGAACCTCTCCTTGGGCTTCATTAATGTGTTAAGATCTTAACATTTGATAATACATTATTATAAATATGTCAAAAAGATTTTGAATTCTTATTATGCAACCATGGTCATGTTCCATGCCAATGGACCTAGTGTTTATGTTTATTATTCTTCTATGGTAGTCTGACCTTACTACACTCTCATTGTAATAACTCTTTATATATTTATCCAAATGACTTAATTCTTTTTTCTACGTAAACTATACACATAATGATACAAATAGTTAAAATTCAGGTCAATATGAGGCCTATAAAAAATATGGTAATTTTGTTAGTTTTGCCCTATTTCAATATTATCATAGTCTAAGTAGGTCTTACATTCCTAGCCATATCTCAAATTTTACAAATACAATTGTAAAAATTGATTTTACCAAAAGCTAAACAACACCTGAAGGAACATTTTTGGGTTTTGCACATTGCCTAGTTTTGTTTACAAGATCATCAAAATAAATAATCAATTTTAGGGTGAGTAGGGTTCAACAAATTGAGAATAAGTCATGAAGAAGGAGCAATATCTCCTCACCCGTAATATATTTGGCAAAAATGTTTTACAAGAATGTATTTGAGACATAATTCTACAACTTTAATATTTTTCACATCGCCTAATTCTCATTCTATGGTGATCAAATTCTAGGTAAACTGAGTCAATAGTTGAACAGGTTTCATCAATTTCAGGGTCGATCACAATAAAAGAGGGAATATCTCTTTCCACACAAAAAATTAAGCAAAACTATTATATTGTAATTTAAAGGGGATATAAACCAACAAATGTTATTTTTCACTATCTAAATCAGCACATAAGGTCATCAAAATGTATGAAAATAGCCAAACTGTGGAGGTTTCAGCAAGTTGTGAACTAGTCCTAAAGAAGAAGCCATAGCTCTCCACACACACCATATTAAGAAAAACTATTTTACATGAATTTATATGAGGTCTAAACCTACAAATCTAATGGTTTACACTTTCCCCAATTTGATACGAACAAGGTTAGATTTGATTCCTTACCCATAAGCCAAAGAATAGTTACCTAGATCTATCAAACTAAGCATTGGAGTTTTGATCTTCAAATCCCAACTAGACCTTTAGAGAACTTGTTTCTAGCAACCTAAGTTACAAAGATTCAAACTTGTGTTAACTCAAACCCTAAATCAACTAAGCCAATTTAAATCAGAATTAACAAGTTTGTGAAATTATTAAGCCTTCACTCAATAATCTCACCAAGTTCATGCAAGAACTCAATAAGATAATTTAATCTCATAAGAAAATTTGCTAACATAAATAATATTGATTAAATGAATCCCTCTTGGCTGAATATGAAAGGCTATTTATAGCCTTAAAATGCTTAATCCAAAACCTAATAGGATTTGGTTTACATTCCCTAATAGATTTCAAGTTTTCCTAATTCAAAAAGAAAAAGACAATCCTAGCTAAACAAAAAAAATAAAGAAACATTATGATTTGTCAATAAGATTAGACCAAGATATTTTCCTAACTAATGAACAACTAATTCTAAATAGAAAAGGAAAAATAGGAAAAACTAAAGAAATATTATGATTTGTCAACAAGATTAGAACAATATATTTCTATAACTAAGGAACAACTAATCCTAAATAGAAAAGGAAAAGGATTCATCCTAATAAGGAAATCCTAATGGTATTATGAAACATTGCCAACTAAGGATATTTTAAAATATTCCTTGACTTGGGGCCTTATTTACATGCTTGCATGACTTGGGCCACTTGTTACACATCTTAGGCTTTTTTTTACAAGCTTAGCCAAAGTAGATTGAGTTTTGGTGCTTTCCAAAAGTTAGGCTCCATTGTATTAAGTTAAGTGCCCCATTTGAAGAGTTCAAGCTCCCATCATCTTTTAATTGGGCTTCACGCATCTTTTGCTCTTCTTGGGCTAATTCAAGTGTTTCTTTGTTGCATGAATGCTCTAATTGCCTTCTTAAACTTCTTTAACTTTTCCTTTGTGATTGGGCCTTGAAGTTTAAGTGGATCTTTTGCCAACTTACCTTGGTTGTTTGTATCATTTCATTCTTCCTTAAGAGGATTCATCCTTGAATCTAGATCGATAAGAAAGCAAAAACCAAACATAAGAAGTAACAAAAAAAATCCTAATTAAAATTACCATATAAAATTGTAAGTCTTTCCACCCAGGTCAAATACAACATGCATGGAACCACCTATAATAGGGTCAGTATACACAAAATCTAGGAAAAATCTAGCAAAAAGAGTTTGAATCAAAATCAAACATATAAAAGAAACCTTAGTACACGTTTTCCATCTAGTATGGAGAAATACTAAAGCATCAATTTTCTTTAAAACAAAAACATTATAAGATCTAGGTTTGTCAAAAATAAGATTTAGAAATCAAATAAGAACCTGAAACATATAAATTTTTGAAATCAAAAGAAAACTTTCTTCCTAACCAACACCTAAAGTAGAAAGAAGAATAAAACAATGGTTTATAAACAATAAAATAAGAATAAGAACATTTAGAAAGATAAAATTTTGAAAATTCAGAACTAAGGTTTTTAAAAATAACACACTTCTAGAATGAAAACAAGACTTGTAAAAATAAGAATTACAAGAAGTCAAACTCCTAAAATTAAAAGAAGACAAGCTAAAATAGAATTTAAAAGAAAATAAATGTTTTAAAAAAAGTTATTTGAAACACAATAACAAGAAGAAAAACATTTATCACTAAAAGAGAAAGGATTAAAAACATTAAAACATTAATAAGAAGAACTATCACATAGAAAACAAGAAGAAAAACATGAAAAAAAAATTTGAAGAAGAAGAAGTATTGCTAAGAGAAGGAGAAAAATGTTTAAAACAAAAGAAATCCTTTAAAATCCAAAAGCAAGTATTTAAAAAATAAAAAAAATTAAAAACACAAAAACAATACTTAAAACAAAAGGAACTATGCCTAGAATATATAAAACAAGCACAAACATCTAAATAAGAATTAAAAAACTCCATTTTACATAAATTTGCAACCTCACTCTTCATTATATCACCATTATCAATATTAAGAGTTAAGTTGGCTTCTTTGCTAGGCTTTTCCACTAAAAACCGTTCTTTATAACCTTGCAAAAGAGACATAAAAACACCATACAAAAGATTATAAATTTCGTTAGTAGTGTAATACATCCCTTTGAACAAAAACATAATTGTGGCCTTAGAAGAATAACTCTCATCACTCTCTTTTAACATTAGGATTTTCTTTTACACACCCTCTTCTTTTGTATGCACCTTTCTTTTTTATGTGCATCCACTCTAAGCTCTCCTTTTTTCACTCTTTGCTCGCACCTTTCATGGGTTTTCTCATAACTCTTCTTTTGTCATGTAATTAATTCTTTTTCTTTCTCAAACGTACTTTCTCTCTCTCTCTTTCTCATTAATTTTTGGTCCTTATCAAAGAGTACATCATCATGTATGAGATTTACAATTTTAACATTGGAACAAACTTCTAATGGTGATGTCTTATCGTTATGTAAACTAGTACTATGACCATTCTCTAATACAATCAAAGCCTCTTTATTTGTACAATCATGTCTAAAATCTTGGCTTTTAATACTTGTATCATCATGTAAAGAATAAGTTTAAATGTCCATTGTACTTTTAGAAATAATACAATCAAAGCCTCTTTATTTGTACAATCATGTTTAAAATCTTACCTTTTGATACTAGTATCATCATGTAAAGAAGAAGTTTGAATATCCATTGTACCTTTAGAAATGAGAATCTCATCATCAATTGTAGCCTTTTGATGTTTCTTATTGGCTAGCCTTATGCCTGCCTCATCATTTTGGTAGCATTCTTTATTACCTTTAGAATTTGAAAATGTCTCCTTTTATTCCAAATTGAGTTCCCATGACTAGCTTCACTTCTTTCCAAATGGAAATAAGGTCCTCTCCATAATACCTTATAGTTTAGTGTACTTGATCCCACCACTTCAATTCTTTACTTTCAAAACTATCAACTACAGTTATTATCTTGGTTTCTTCAGAATAGTTGTAGCATTCAAACTCAAGGTCCACCTTTTTTTCCCATGCTAGATACTCTTCGAGACCACCTTTTTCAGAGAATTTAGTCATTTTTGGCTTATAGTTGTTATTGCAAGCTTGGATCATCTTATGGCTCAAATTTGTAAGATTATTCATAAACTGTTTCATTCAATTTAACATGTTTTTACCATGTAAATTCTTCCCTTTCTATCTCTTCCAAACCTGTCGTTGTGTAAAGAGAAGCAAGAAAACAAATAGAATACTCACAACACTCCCTCATATGTTTAAACTCAAAAGATAACACTCATTCTCGTGTTTAACTCAAAACAGGTTTTTACCCTCTTTCACGACCTTACATTTTACCTCTCTTAAATTCTTTTTCTTAAGTTATTTAAGGATTGAAATTACTTTATGTTGAATTCAAGCCTAAATGAAACACAATAGAAAGACTTAGGAAAACAAAGGATTCATAATCAACACAATCGGTGCAAGAAACAAATCTTAAAGGCCTAATCAAAATTTTAAGGTCAAAAAGGAATTTTAAAGTGTCAAAATGGTGTTTTGAACTCAAAATTGATGGAAATTCAAGCCTAAGCTGAGTGCAAATTAAAGAATTGAAATCAACTTCTTTTGGTATGAAATAAGTTCTTATGCAATTTCTAATTTCCTTTCTTTCTTTATTTTATTTTCTTTCTTTTTTTGACATTTTTTTAAAATATTTTCTTTCTATTTTTTTGAATTTTTCTTTTTTTTAACCTTGGAAGGTAAAATAGAGCTAAAATTGAAAAAATTACAACGAACAACTCAAAAACCATGCAAAATCAAGTAGAAGCCACATGGAGTAAGATCATGGGTAAATTCATAATTTCACCTTCCCCTTAAATTTGAATGATGTGGTTCAGTCATAGACACTCAAGAAACACAAAAAAAGTGATTAGGCACAAAAAGAAATGAATTGGAATGAAAAATAATGAAGAAATTGTTGAAACATGCTAAAAATTAAGTTTTCCTTAATTTAAGAAAATTTTGGTAAACTTCCAAATTTCAAGGAATTTATTGAAATTGACACTTCAAATCTATAAATGGGGACACAATAAGGGTTAATACATAATGAAAAACAAATTTCAATTGAAAGAAACAACGAAATTCAACTAGAATAAGGAAATAAGCCTATTTTGCAAAGTTCCTTAACTTAAGGAAATTTTACAAAAGTATCAATTGTTTCGGAATTTTTTGATGAAATTTGATCTGGGATGATGAATCAAGCTAATTTAATGATTGAAAGTGAAAATAAATAGATTGGAACTCAATTGAACAAGTAGAACTGAATTGGTGCTAGAATTGCTCAAATCACAATTTTCCTTATTTTAAGGAAATTTTGAAAAGCAATCTATTTCAATTATATTCTAATGATGCAAGAAATTTTTTTTTTTTTTGGATGATAAATACACTAATTTAATAATGGAAATCAAAGAAAAATAGAATGGAACATAATGAACAAGATGAAACAGAATTGACAATGATAAAGTGCTAATTTGCAATTTAGGTATTTTTTGTGATTTTCTTCATGCAAACAAACCAGAATTGAATTCCACCACAAAATAATAATTAAATATGATAAGGCAAAGATGGAAGAAAAAGAAAGAAAATATAATGGAATAAGAAGGAATAAGAACTAACTGAATTTGAGTCTAATGGAAGAGATAGAACCCAAATTGATGCAAAAACACAAAGAACACCAAAAGTAATGAATTTAAAGGATAAATTACTTGAATTTGAAGTCCTGGATCTGATACCAAATAATACGAACAAGTTGGATTAGATTCCTTACCCATATACTATCCAGTTCTATCAAACTAAGTATAGGAGTTTTGATATTCAAATCCTAGCTAGACCTCTAGATATTAAATTCAGAATTAACAAGTTTATGAAATTATTAAACATTCACTCAAAAATCTCACCAAGTCTACTCAATAACTCAAGAAGATAATTTAATCCCATAAGCAAAATTGCTAAAAGAAATAAAATTGATAGAATGAATCCCTCTTGATTGAATATGAGAGGCTATTTATAGCCTTACAATGCTTAATCCAAAACCTAATAGGATTTGGTTTACATTCCCTAGCAAATTTCAAGTTTTCCTAATTGAAAAAGGAAAAGACAATCCTAAGCTAAATAGGAAAACTAAAAAAACATTATGATTGGTCAACAATATTAGACTAAGATATTTTCTTAACTTAAGAACAACTAATCATAAATAGAAAAGGAAAAGGATTTAATCTATTGAGGAAATCCTAATTGTATTAGGAAACATTTCCAACTAAGGATATCTTGTAAGAATCTTTGACTTTCGGCCTTATTTGCATGCTTACATGACTTGGGCCTCTTATTACACACCTTTGGCTTCTTTTTACAAGCCTTAGCAGAATTAGATTGAGGTTTGGTGCTCTCAAAAAGTTGGGCTCTATTGTATTAAGTGCTCTATTTAAAGAGTTTAAACTTCCATCATCTTTTAATTAGGCTTTTGGGCTATATTGTATTAAGTTAAGTGCCCCATTTAAAGAGTTTAAACTCCCATCATTTTTAATTAGGCTTCATGCATCCTTTACTTTTCTTGGTCTGATCCAAGTGTTTCCTTATTGCATGAATGGTCCAATTACCACTTTAAACTTCTTTAACCTTCCCTTTATGATTGGGCCCTAAAGTTGGAGTGGATCCTTTGCAAACTTGCCTCCTCACTCATGTTTCCCACAAGAGCTTAAGAAAGCATCCATTTGGCAATGCTTTTACTATGGAAATTTGGGCCATAAAGCATACTTTTGTTATGTTAGATTGAGAAATGAGAATATTTATGTTGGTAACCCCTATAGACCCAAAAGAAAATGGGTACAAAAAAAAGTTTAATTTTACAGGTTGGCAAGCTCCTCACCCTTTACTCAAAATGGAGAATCAAGTGGTGATTGGAGTTGCAAAATTTGAAGAGGAGTTGAAGTTTCTTTGAAAAGATTAGTATTTTGGAGAATTCAACATTTAGCATCAATTGGAAAACACAACAATTGGTATTAGATGTTATCTTTAACTGCAATATATCTTTATCCCTCTTTTGTTTTTTTAATATGCTTTTGCTAAGGGGGAGTTTGCTTTATGAACCAACTTTGGTATTGATTTGTATTTTTATTTTAGGAATGTCCAGTAATTATCCTTCCTTTCTTACTTTCCTTAATTTGTGAAGAAAACATGTAACCCGATGTTATGTCAACTGAATTTGTGTTTGAATATCTTAAGTGATTTGTTAGAAGAAAGCATACAGATAGGGAGGAGTTTTCTTTTACTATTTGTTCTGTATTTTTGGAACCATCATGGTTATTATTTTTTTTTTTGTCATTGAGGTAGATGATCTAAATTATACAAAGAGAATGTTTGTAATAGGGAGAACATTTTTTTTGGCACAAATTTTCATGTCTTTTTGTCATTATGACAAAAATGAAGAGAAGTTTTGGATGTTTTGATTTAATGATTTGATTGCTTTGTTCGGTATCACTTATGTGCGTAGGCTAACACTTGGTATCTTATATGTATTTAACATCCAACATTTGGTATCTTATATGGTGCAATATGTGGTATCTTTTGTGGCTTATTAAGTGGCATACTTTGTATCAACCCTTATATGGATATTCCAATAATTGGTCTCAAACCCTATATGGATATCTTGATTGGCTTGTATTTTGGTTGATATCTTTTTTATAGTTTTGTGTTTCAACATTTGGTATATGTTATGTGTTTTAGTTTTATATTTTTGGTATCAAAGCATCTTGGTTTTCTCATCATTCAAAATGAGAGAGATTATTGTGAATGCCAATGGAAGAATGTTTAAAGAACATGTAACCTAAGACATTAGACTCATTTCTTTACTTTGAATGATAACAAAATTATGGTTTTAAAGGATAACAAAAATATGCACAAATTCAAAAGAAGTTCAAATGTTTGTATTTTAACATCTGTTTGATGCTTTTAGATAGACCTGACTAATGTTAAAAGTAAAGATTATTTTGAATGCTAGGGAGAATATTTAAAGAAGAAGTAAACCCAAGACCCGACAAACATTAAATGGACATAACAAGTTCAACGGGCATTGAAAATCTCCTAACGAGCATTGGAACATTTAATAGGCATTGACGGATGAGCAATGGACGTTGATTGGATGTTGCTCTTTTGCTAAAGTATTCTAAACCTTGCAATAAGTATTGTCCCACTACAACAGATGTTGGAGAAGTACTCTAAGTTGATATATGTAGGACCTCAACACTGGCATTGAAATTTCATAATGGGCATTGATTTGAGCTACAACAATTGTTGCATATTCTCAATAGGCATGGGAAAAGTGTCCTAACTTGATCTAAAGCTTTTCAAACCCAAAAAAGGCATTAGACTTTCTCAACAAGGCTTGAAAAAGTTCCAACGGGCATTGCAAATTGGTCGACGGGCATGAATAACAACCCAAAACACTTGTTGGACATTCTCAAGCAATAATCACTCAATTTAACATAATTCTACATAAGCTCATGGGTAGATTATCGATATAATACTCTTATACAATTGTGAGCTCTAAATAATGCCAACCATAACTTGAAAGAACTTCACAATTTCTCAAAATTTTCTTTTTTTTTTTTTGAAATAAGAAAAAAAAAGATAATCATATAATCAATAGTTGTTTAATTAAAAGTATCATACTTCTTCACTAATTTCTCCCATATTTTAATCACTTGCAACTTATGCTCAACCATATGTAAATGAAAGAGATCTTACGTTCACTTTCTCACAAAAATTCTAATACTTGAGAAAAATTCAATTCTATAAATTCTCTTAAAGGGTAGGCAATAATATGGGATATATGATAAGGGTGCCAAGAAAAAGGCTTTTATACACTCTTAGAGTGTATTTCATGGCTCAAAAAGGTGTAAAAGGGATGAAAGTAATTAGGTATGAGTGGGGCTAAATAGGTTAAACAACGAATGCTTAGATCATTTCTTTATTCAAATGTGAATTACTATTTAACCTAAAAAAATTATATGTTTTGTTCTAGAGTTAGTAAAGAAGTTTGTAACAAACTAGCAAGCATATGCTTTGAAATTGAATGGGCAATCATTCCTAGGTGTAATGATTCAAACAAATTCTCAATCAAAATTATACAAAGCAATTACTCACATTATGTAGCTACAGGTTGTTGTTAAACCCAAGTCCTTTAGATGAAACAACAATTAAAGGATTATGGCAAAGTTGTTAATCACATTCCCATCAAATATGACAACATTAATGTAGTATATCTTTCAAAGAATCCCATCCAACACTTTAAGAGCAAACATATAGACATTAGGCATCATTTTCTTAAAGATCATGTCCAAAATGGTGATGTTGTGTTAGAATTTATAGACACAAATCATCAACTTGTAGACATTTTCATAAAACCTCTTAATGAAGAAAGGATGAACTTGATTAAGAGAGAGTTAGGAATACTTGATGGAAGCTCCTTAAAGTGAAAAAATTTGGATTTTTTAGAATGCTCTTTGTATGATGCAATATTCATACTTGATTGATTGTTATGTGTATGTTGTATGTGATATTCATTTCTTTGGATGTCTTAATTTTGTGTGCAATTGTGCCTCTCTATGCCAATTTGCATGAATTAGACATCAATATATTAAGTGGATCACAACTTAGTAAGTCAAGTCTTATCCTTTCATAGTTATGTTTTTTGCCTTGTAATTCGCAGTTGCTACTCCTTGATTCACTATGGCTAATCATAAGCACTCATCATTCGACTGTCAACCATCAATTCATGATTGTGACTTTCATTCCCCACCACAAATTTGTTCAAATTTTAAATATTTTAATCGTTGAATGCACCATTTTTTGAGAATTTTTTGTCCATTGCTCAGATATTTCATAATTAACGGTCATGACTCGTAGATCGTGATCACGAATTTGAGTAACTATTTGCATTTAACTGATTTGACTATTAACCATTTGCATCCTCTCATTAAATGACTTTTTGAACATTTATGGCCATTTTTGCACCCTTTCCTAGCTTATATAAACCCATAAAATAGTGTTTTCATTCATACTCACTAGAGCTCTTAATCCTTCTTCTTCCTTACTCTCAAACATCTTTTAATCTTCCTTTATTTACTATGGCCTCTGAGAAAGCTTTAAGAGCAAAGAAGGGAAAGGCAGTAGCCCAACCTTTTAGACCACCAACTCTACATATGATGAAAGGAATCACAAAGGAGGAGAAAGACTAGTACAAGACAAACTCTTCTAAGATAATTGTTTCGAACAAAACTCCATCTACTTTCCTCTTAGAGTCACTAGGCGTCAAAGATGAGATCCATGTATTTCTCCCAAACTTAGGGTGGAACGAATTCATTTTTTACGACGAGCCCAGATATGAGGAGATTGTGCGTGAATTCATGTGTACCGTGACTTTGAGTCGAAGAGCAGAATCTCATGCCGACCAATATGGGTTGGTATTTCGAGCCTTTATGGACCCTTTTTACATCACCTTTAAGCAACTTTTTAATCTTTTTAACCTTCAAGTCGAAGATAACATTTGTTCATCATCTCCGCCATTGATATTATTTATTTCGAGTTTAGGTCTAAAATATCTATCAAGACCAAACATGACCCCAAGACTGCCCTGGCCAAATATATTTGTACCCTACCCTTTTGGCTATTTCACCGTATAATCACTTTTTTATTAATGCAAAAAGGGATGATAATGAAAAAGTATCCAAAAAGGATCTTACTTTTCTTTTTTGTCTTACTAAGAATACACCTATACAAATTGGCTACTATCTTATGGATCAATCGATCCAGATGAGCATAACATCCAAGAGTTAGTTTCTTCTTCCCTCCTATACCACTGATATTTACCATTCCGTTGGTGCTCTTAATGAGGAAAACAAAAAATTCCTCACTAAGAAGCTTCTTCTTTCTTAAAATTTTTTGGACCTACCCTACCTCATCAATGTAAAGCCATTCACCCTGATTCTTATACATACACATTTAGTGCTTTTGTGGTAAAGAAACTAAGGACCTCTTAAGCCTCCCAAAGAAAAAGGCTAGTCATTGAAGAGGGAGCCCAACTTATTCCACCTCCCTAACCCAAACCAAAGCCAAAATCACTTTTGTCTCCCTCAACAAAAAGCTTGACAAAATGATGAGGATAATCAAGAGATGATTTCTTCTCCTCGTCCACCTACACATTGATCTAGTGGACCTTCAGGAGAAATTAAGTACTACTCCCTGCCATCTTTCAGATTTTAAAGATTAGGAAGACACATCCAAAGAGAACGATAACGAAAAGGTTGAGGAGGGCGATGAATCTCAAAGTGGAGGGGCTAATGAAGACTTTAATGGTTTTGGAGATGATGATAGTTCTCCCATCTTCTAGACTATTTTTAGGATTTATTTTTCTATTATTTCTTTTTTAATCTTGATGTAAATCTATTGATCCCACAGTTTATTAAATAAATAAAAGTGTTTGTTTTGCAATTCATTGCCTCATCTTATGTGATTGCAATTTATATGTTATGTTAGTTTTTTTAATACTTACTCATAATTACTCTATCTCAATTTATGCACTTCATTCACTGTTTCAAATTCACCCTCTTTTTGATCTTGCCAAAGGGGGAGAGAATAGTAGTGGGAAATAATGAGCCTTGTGTAAAGCATAAGTTGAGGGGGAGCAATGACTATAAGATAGCTATAAAAACTTTACTCTTTTAAACTTAGAATTCTATGATTAATTGTTCACTAACTTAGAATTCTTTGATTATTCTTTTATTAATTTATCATTGACTATCCCAACTTCACAACTCATGCATTTGATTTTTCTTTAAGATCAATCTAAGTTGTAAAAATCAAAAAGGAGGAGATTGTTGGACTAGGTTGGTCAAACCTAAGTCATAAGCCTCTTTTGATCTTAACAATAGAGATTGATTAGTTCTAATGATTTATTTAAGTGTTGTTTTACAATTTATAAGGTATTTTTTCATTAAAAGTTGGATGGAAGTCAAAATCTCCATCTTTAAGAATAACATCAAAATTCATGGTCAATATCCCGTAAATCGTGACCATGACCTTGCAATAAGGATAGATGGAACTAGGACAGATGAATTCACAATCATGACTCAACTAAAGGGAGCTTAGTTGATTTACAGAGGAATTCACGATGACATTCGCATCCCATGTCATGACCGCTTATTTCATAGAAACAAAGGAGGGAACTAAGTCTACAACGATAGCATGTTAAGTGTCCAAGGCAACTATTATAATATCAAAAATTGCAAAGGCGAAGGATTTTTCGTGACCATGACCCAAGAAAGTGTTGTCTCCTCACTAAATAGAAGAATTCATAGTTTCAATCGTGCCTAAGAGACAGTTCAATCGCGATCGCGACTTTTAAGTGTTTGGACAAACACGACAGCTATATTTCTTAGACAAATAATGGGTGAAGGACATGTGGACTAGCCATTAGACACATAATGGGGTTGAGTTAGCCTAGCTTCTAAAACTCTTATAAGAGGTTGAAGTGTGAGCCTATTCAAAAACACTTATGAGAGGTTTTGTGTGAGCCTAAAAACATAAATTGTAAGGGTTGTGTGTGAGCCATAAAACACAAATTATATAAGTTAGGTGTGAGCTTGAAAACACCAAATTGAATTAAGTAGAATACCCAATTGAAAAGAATTAGGGAGTGAACGTAGTTTTTGTTAACACCCAAACCACTATAAATGTCTTGTGTTTATTTTCACTTCTCCTTCTTAACTCTTTAAACACCTTAGCCTTCTTTTAAATTTTTAATCTCCCATCAATTCAACCCCCCCTTATTGGTGCACTAGGCCAACATAAAGTAATTCACATCCATTAAAGAGAAGGATGGTGGTAATATCACATTTGAGAATAATGCCAAGGGTAAGGTAGTTAGCATTGAAATTATTGGTAAGAAAGGTTGCTCTCTCATTGATAATTTTCTTTTAGTTGAAAGATTGAAACATAATTTATTGAGTGTATGTCAAATTATGTGACAAAGATAATAAAGTCACCTTTGACCCTAGAGAATGTCAGGTTACCACCTTGGTGGATAAGAAGGTAATCTTTAAGGGTAAAAGGACAGGCAATAACTGCCTAATTGGTTTAGATAATTTGGATAACCAATCATTTAAATGTCTTGTTTCTATTAGCAATAATTCTTGGCTTTTGCATAGAAGACTTGGACATGCTAGCATGGAGCTTCTATAAAGTTTGTCAAAAGGAAAGCTAGTAGAGGGTCTACTAAATCTCAAGTTCATAAAGGACAAGATATGTAGGCCTTTTTGAATCGGGAAGCAACACCAAGTATCCTATAAAGAAAAAAATGTCATAAGTACTTCTAGGCTTCTTAAACTTATTCATATGGACTTTGTTGGACCTACTAGGAATGCTATGTAACATCCCTACCCACATTCATTAGCATTATCACACAAACAACTCTTGTTAGTGAGAATTATGGAATAACTAAGGTAGAGCTCTTGGATGGAAGTTGAAATCTAAGAGAACAAGAGTTGTTTGTGTTGGATTTTATTGTTAGAGTAGGATTTTGTACCTATGATTTCATAACCCTATAAGAGGAATTAGGGAAAGTGAAAATATGAAAGTTGTAGCTTTATATCCCATATAAGTGCATATGAAACAATTTTTCTTGATTTTGAATGTGTGAGGAGTTATAGCTCCTTCATTAGGGCTGGTTCATAACCAACCAAAATGACCTCAGTCTTTTTGTTTTATTATATTTCAGTGACATTATGTTCTGATTTTGACAAAGTGTAAAACACGAAATTTGTAGGTATATATCCATTCTAAAAATTTGTGAAGCAGTTTTGATTGATTTACTATGTGGAAAAAGATATGGCTCATGGATTGGGACTGACCCTGTACCCGGATGAAACTGCATCTTTCTTTTAATTCTATTTTCCAAGAATTTGATGGCCATAGATTCAAAATTTGATGATAGTCCAAACTTGAAAGTTGTATATTTATGTCTTATATATATACACCTATGAAATATGTTTTCCAAATCCAGCATGGTTGTTGAGATATTATCCCTTCATCATGACTGTTTGTCAACATGTTACAAACCTGCTTACCCTGATATTGGTCCTTTGTTTTGTGACCTTATAGATTGAATTAGACAATGAATAAAACATAAAAAAAATGTTCTTTTATATGCTTTGTAACTGATGGTAGATTATTATTATAATTTGAATTGTACAATTTGAGATGCACCCAAGAATGTAAGACCTACTCATACTGAGATTACATTGCAACAGGGCAAAATTTAAAAATTCACCACATTTTCTATGTGTCTGATATTGGCCTGAAATTTGAATATGTTGTATCATTATGTGTCTAGTTTGTTTGAAAAAAAAATAATCAATTCATTTGCCTTGCATAGTAAAAATATATGAATTTTCAGGAGCAGTGTATGCCTTGCATGGTCACGACAGAAATTAATCTATTGCACTTGCACTTGCATAGTAAAATGTTATACTTGTAATGTATCCTGATGATATTTGATTATTGGTTGTGACATAAAAATTTGATTATTGTTTTTATTCATTGAGTTGCGACTCACCAAATCACAATTATATTTTTCAAATACCAAAGAATAGGGATTGGATACTTTGGTACTTAGAGTTTTGCATTGAGACACATGTACCACAGGTCGTTGAATGAATTCTAACTCTCTCTCCTTGTGTCATACACATACATTTAGATAGGAACTAGTTATGGTCACTAGTCTTGACATTAGTTAACATATATGTACATTAAATACATGTTTGATTTTGTATATGTGATGAATAAAATGTTTATGCATATGTATTTTGGACAAGAATGCTATGAGTTTTATAATGAAAATGGTCGTTACATGCTAGCCTTAGTGGAAAGCATTATGCATCTGTGCTAGTTGATGATTACTCTATATTTCCTTGGGTATTCTTTCTTACTCACAAGATTGATAATTTTAACAAAAGTTTTGTTAAAAGGGTTCAAAATGAAAAAGGTTAATTCATTTCTTCTATTAGGAGTAAACATGGAAAAAAATTTCAAAATGAATCTTTTGAAAACTATTGCTTAGAGAATGGGATTTCTCACTACTTTTCCACTATTAGAACACCACAATAAAATGGTATTGTAAAGAGAAAAAAATAGAACATTGCTAGAGATGGCTAGAACTATGCTTAATGAGTACTATTTGCTAAATTACTTTTAGGTCGAAGCCATCAATTTCTATTACAAATCACGTTTTCAAAGACCTATTCTAAACAAAACTTCTTATGAGCTATGGAATGGAAGAAAACCCAAGCATTCATATCATAGAGTATTTGGTTGCAAAAGCTACATTTTTAATACCAAGGACAACCTTAGAAAATTTGCCTCAAAAATCGATGAAGGTATCTTTCTTAGCCATTCTACCACTAACAAAGCCCATAAGGTCTTTAACAAAAAGTCTTTAGTAGTTGAAAAGTTTATGAATGTTGTATTTGATGAGTCTAGTAAACTTGCTATTAGGAAATGTTTTATTATTGATAATCTTATATACGATTTTGAAAAGATGGAGCTTGATTCAACTTCTAAGGAAAATGTGATTGATCTTGAAGATAATGAGCTGTCATAAATAAAAGGAGAACTAAGGTCAAGGACTCCCCAAGGATTAGAGATACTCCAAGGATCGTCCAAAGGATCTTATCATTAGTGAGACATCAAAAGGAGTAAGTACTATAGCTCAATTACATGCCTTAGATAATAATCTTACTTTTATTTCTCAAATTGAGCCAAAGTCAATTAATGAGGCTCTTGATGATGAGAGTTGGGTGATTGTTATGCAGAAGAAACTCAACCAATTTGAGAGAAACAAAGTTTGGAAACTTGTCCCTAGGCCTAAGGAACATCTAGTAGTAGGTTACAAATGGGTGTTTAGGAACAAGTTAGATGAGCAAGGTTTCATACTAGAAACAAACCAAGATTGGTTGCTAAGGGTTACAACCAAGAGGAAGGTATTGATTTTGATGAAACTTTTACTCCCATAGCAAGATTAGAGGCCATCAGGATTCTTTTAGCATTTGCATGTCACATGAATTTTAAACTTTTTCAAATGGATGTGAAGAGTGCATTTTTAAATGGTCTTATTAAGGAGAAAGTTTACATTGAACAACCTTCAAATTTTGAGTCTCATGTTTTCAAATTGACTAAAGCCTTATATGGATTGAAATAAGCTCCTAAAGCTTGGTATGAAATGCTTAGTTCTTTTTTTTTTTTTTTTGCAAAATAATTTTGAAAAAAGAAAGGTTGATACTACTTTATTTATGAAAAATCTTAACAAAGATACACTTATTATGCAAATATATGTTGATGATATTATATTTGGTGCTACTAATGAGTATTTTTGTGAAGAGTTTGATAAGTGTATGACTAGGGAATTTGAGATGAGCATGATGAGTGAGCTTAAGTTTTTTCTTGGTCTTCAAATCAAGCAAACTAAAAAGGCATCTTCATCAATCAAGCCAAGTACACAAAGGAATTACTCAAAAGGTTTGGCATGGATGGATGTAAAGTAGCTAAGACCCCAATGAGTGCAACTATTAAGCAAGACAATGATGAATCAGGTAAGCCTATTGATGAAAAGAAGTATAAAGATATGATTGGCTTTCTTCTCTATCTTACCACTGTAAGACCCTATATTTTGTTTTGTGTTTGCTTGTGTACTAGATTTTGTCCTAAAGAATCACATTTTTATGCCATTAAAAGAATCTTAAAGTGTTTACATGGTACTTTGCATTTAGGTCTTTGGTACCCTAGGAATTCTTTTTTTAATCTTCTTGGATATTTGGATGTAAATTATACCGATAGTTTGATAGATAGGAAGAGCATTTCCAGAACTTGCCAATATATTAGTGAATGTTTAGTTTCTTTGTTTAGCAAGAAGTAAGTTTAAATTTTCTTATCTACCACCAAAGTAGGATACATAGCAGTTCGGATAAAACAACAACTCAAGGATTATGGCAAAGTTGTTGATCACATTCCCATCAAATATGATAACATAAGTTCAATAAATCTTTCTAAGAATCTCATCCAACACTCAAGAAACAAACACATTGACATTAGACATAAGTTTCTTAGAGATCATGTCTAAAATGCTAATCTGATGTTTGAGTTTATTGATACTAATCACCAATTTGCGAGTATTTTCACTAAACCCCTCAATGAAGAAAGGATGACCTTTTCAAGATAGAACTTGGAATGGTTGATGGGAGCTCTCTAAGATGAAAATGGATCTCATTGTATGCATATGTTATTATCAATTGATTGATTGATATGCTTGATGTTTATGGATTTAATTTGTTATGTTCATTATTTTGGATGTGTCAATTCAATGGCACTTAAACTTTTATATGCTTATGTGTATGAACAAATCATCAAAATATCAATTTTGATCATACTAGATATGGGTTAAATGTGTTAAAGCTAAATTTTAAAGTGTTTTTCTAGAAAATACCTCAAAGTCACTATCGAGATTAATAATTGCAGTCGTTACCTTTAAGGTAATTTTGCTCTTCAAGCTTTCTTGTGATTTGTGACCACGATAAGGGGTTGCCACCTCAAAAGTTTTTGAAATTAAAAAATATTAACTGTTGACTTCACCTAAGGAAATCTTAGTCGTTACTTAGATTTTTTGTAAATTACGGATGCAACATGCCTCTAGTAATCACAACATGCTTGTAACCAATGAGCATTAATTGATTTGACACTTAAATAGTACCTTTTCCATTTTTAATGCTTTTTTACCATTTTAACCCCTTTCACATCCCCCCTACCTACTAAACCTATTTTAACCCCTTTACCTATTTAAACCAATTTCAACCCCCTCTGTCCATTTTCCCTCATTTCTCTTTCATCTCACTTCATAATCTTCTTCTTTTCTCCTCCTTTTAATGGTTCCATCTCTATCATACTCCATGGCTCCCAAAAAGTTCATTAGACCAGATAAGGGAAAAGGCATAATCCAATCCTCATCCCCTCCTCTAAGGTCCTTTTTTCCTCCTCATAAAATGAAAGGAGTAACCAAACAAGAGAAAGATAGATATGAAGTCAACGAGAAAAAGATTATTCAATCTAATTGTATTCTTTTAGAATGCATATCTGTTACTCTTCATCTTGAAAAAGAAATTATAGGGTATCTCAATAACTTGGGAATGGATAGACTTCATTTATCATAATAATCCCAGTTATAAAGTGATTATTTAAGAGTTTATATGCACCATATGCATTTGCAAGGATGTCATATCTCTAACAGGTATATATAGTGTTTCTTTAAATGTTTTAGCAAAGAGTATTACATTACCTATCTTTAACTTTGTTTTTTCTTCAATCTTCCTCTCAATGATCAAGACCCTTTTAACCTTTCCTCTATAAATTTCATCTACTCTAATTTTGGCAAGGAAATCACTATTGAAAATAGATATGACCAAAGAAATCTGTCTCTAAAAATATTAAGACCTTATCCCATTGGCTTCTTCATCATATCATCACCTTCTCCATCAATGCGAGGGGTGATGGCCATGAAAGAGTCTCTCAAAAACTTGATCTTTCTCTACTGCCTTATTCATAAAGTTCCCATCCAAACTGGTAGACTACTCATTGACCAATTGGCATATATAAGCATTAAAACGAAGTCTCAATTTCTCCTCTCATCTCATATGACTGCTATCTATAAGGAAGTGAGGGCTTTAACTCCTAAAATTGAAGCCAAACTCCTTGATCTTACCCTTTTCATAACCCTAGCAAACACCTTCTTAATCTCACCTATTTGCTCAATGCCAAAGCAAACACATGAACATTTGCTTGAAGCCCAAGGTGTGAAGATCTAAGAGGTATCCCAGACCTCTAAGAGGAAAAGGCTTGTCATTAAAGAGGGTAAGGGAGATGTGCCTCAAAAAGAGCTTCCCTAAGATCCAAATGGCAAAGGCAAAGCTAAAACATCCTCATCTTCTTCAAAACCTTATAAATCCTCAACCTCTCTTAGCAAAGTCTCAAACTTTTTAAAGAAAGTACTTAAGCATCTAAACTTTCTTCAACATATCCATGGAGATCCAAGAGAAACTTGGAATTAAACCTTACAATGCTCCTAATTTTGCCTTCTCAATAGATGAAGAGGAAGACATAGGAAATGGTCAAGATGATGACTATGATGATATCTCTCCTAATTTTTAGTTCTCTTTTTCCTTCTTTTGTTTTTCATTCTCCTATGTTCTTTTTATTATTATTTTTTTCAATTCTCAATGAATTAGGCTCATTTGTATTGTGATCAAATGTACTTGTATGTTTGAATTTGTGAATGTAATCGTGTTACATTTCTTTTTTTATAAAATTTTTATTTATTTTATGTTATAATTCTCATCTGATTGCACTTATGGTTATGATTGCTTATTGCAATTATGATTGCACTTGTGATTATTCTTGTGATCTTCTTTTTCTTTGTTCCCTCTTCATTTTCTCTCTTTTTGATCTGGACAATAGGGGAGAGAAACATATGGCTTTTACAAGCAAAAGGATAATAAATAATAACTAAAGTTGGAACATTAACTTATCAATGAAGAGTAAAAATTGAGGGGGAGCATGTCACATTCATAAAAGTATTTTTTGTTACATATTCATTGCCTCAGACATTTTCGTCACCTTAATTTATCAATGGACTTTAACATAACAATCCTTAATACACTTAGTTAATTCTTTATCCTTTGCATATTCAATCCAAGTTGTCAAAATAAAAAAAAAAGGAGGAGATTGTTGCATTAGGTTGGTCAAACCTAGGCTAAAGCTCTCTTTTGATCTTAACAACATATACTGAAAGGTTATAAACATCTACTCTAAGTGTTGTGATTGCAGAAATCAAGTTAGAACCTCATTGAAAGATTGAATGGAGAAGAAAATAATTATGGAGCCTATATTATGATCGCTAACACCTAAGCAGCGGTTGCGACCATTCTTAAATTCAGACACAAATTGGACAATTTGTTTTGCGGTTGGCGTTGTGGTGAGAGTCACAATAGCGACCCTTAAACCTTCAAAGAAGAGCACTAAAAGACCAACTATAACATGTTATGTGTCAATAGCCTTCTTAAAATTTCAATTGTCACAACCATAACATTTTATGTAAAGATTGTGAATCTCCTTCAACGCAATCTCAAATTACTTAATCTAGTTCACGTTCCAAGGTTATGGCCAACTTCGTTAGTGCAACCTAGGTCGCGAATGCAACTCTCCAATTGCATCTGAGAACCATAATTTAAATTTTCTAACAATTTAACCCCCTTCTTGGTGTACAATGGCCAATAAATTACATTAATGGAGATTGATTATGTATACTTACCTATGGAATTTAGTATAACATAATGTTATGAAAAGTTTTGACAACACTAACTTATATTATGTTTGATTTTAAATTGCATCAATAAGAAACAGGTGTATTATGGTTTTTTTGAAATTTTTGGTTGATTTGTACTAGCAATTACTATAAAAGTTTTGAAAGTGGAATTAAATGTTTTAGATTTTCTTATAAGTTGTGATTATTTAGTTAGTTGTGAAATTTTTCTAGGTCTAATGAATTGCAATTATTGAATTGAAAGATTCTCTTATTTGGTTTATTTCTTTGCTTGAGGATAAGCAAAATGCTAAGTTTAGAGGAGTTTAATAGGGATTATTTTAGCATATATTTTTAGGGTAGGAATTAGGAATTTTCTAAGTTGTATAGTGTTTTATTTAGGAAATAAGTTAATTTATGTCTTTGTTATGTTTGCATAGGAATCTTTTAAAAAAGAGCTAAATTGTAATTTTCAGTAATGTTGCATGACACATGTGTTGGACCATACAGGGTTACAAAGTTGATCAGTCAGCAGAGTTGAATCACGTAAGCAGTTAAGTACATGGGCAATTGCATGACCTATTTAACAGGTCATGCAAATCGACTATAACAGAATTAGGAATTTTCTAAGTTTTATAGTGTTTTTATTTACGAAATAAGTTAATTTATATATCTATTATGTTTGCACAGGAATCTTTTAAAAAGAGGTAAATTGTAATTTTCAATAGTGTTGCATAGGACATTTCATGGACAATGTGTTGGACCCTGCAAGGTTACAAAATTAACCAGTCAGTAAAGCAAAATCGCATAAGTAGTTAAGTGCATGGGCAATTGCATGGCCGATGCATTGGGTCATGCATATCGGTTAGAACAGAATTGTTAAATGCTAAAGGAGGGCTTAAGAAGAAGACTTAAAGGGGCCTTAATTTTGGAGGAGACAAGAGGCATGTCTAGAGAGAGAATTTCAAATTTATCATCTGCTCAAAATTTGAGAGAATTTAGGAGATTTTAGAGAGTTTTTCTTAGGATTCATTGTTTTAGGGCAAGACTGTTCTTTGGGGATTTTCTTTATCTAATTTTAATAGGTTTCTTCATTTTTGTTTCTTTTTCTTCTTTTAGAATAAATTAATTTTCTAGGGATTAGGGCAAATCTCAATACTTTTTTATAATTATATGAGGGATTTTTGTTTTAATTGTGTTGGGTTCCTTTGATTTTATATGTTTAAGCTTGAATGACTTTTATGTATAAATGACCACATATATTCAAAGGTTGAGATCCTAGATCATGGAGCGAAAAGTGAAAGTCTAGGGTTAATCACAACACATTAAATTAGAAAATTAAGACCATGAGAGTAAGCTTAACTTTTAAAGATATTATTGGGGATTCAAAGAATCACATGCATTGCTATTTTGTGATCACAATAGTAGAGATAATCTCATTAGCAATAAACTCAGTTTTGCTTGAGAAAGATTATTGAATAGTTTAGAAATTTCATCTTCAAAGAGCAATTCAATTACATGAGAAATAAAATTCTTGGTATAATTTAGGAAAAGTGTTGTTGTGAACCCGAATTCCATAGAAACAATTGTGTAAGTATTTTATTTTCATTTAATTTCTTTTGCCAATTTTTTTTAGAATTTTTTAGATTTTAGATTAAATATTTTTTCGTTATTCGATTGTTAAATAATAGGAAATTTTAGTTCTTTGATACTTGTAAATTCAATTCTCATGGGAACGATCTCTACTCTTCATTATATTACTTGAAGCGATTTGTGCATTTGCAAGAGTTACACATGCAACACCATGCAACTATGCAAACATCAAATCTATGTTCAAGTGCCCTAAATGCAATGGTGTAAGTGTCATCACTACGCTTATCAAATTCACATATGTAAATAATCACTTATGTCATGCATATGGTTATATTAAGATTGCAAATCATTTATGCATTGAGTGCATTCATGTGAGAATGCTAATAAATGAGGATACAAATGTTACAAATGTTTTTATATTAGTGATTTTGATTTTTACCTTGTTGCTAACAAATTTTTATGTTAACTTTTATGCATAACATGCATATATATAACAGTACAAAAAAAAAATAAAATAAAATTCAGCTATTGCAGAAAAGTAGTAGCTAAGTAGTTTGGTGACTAACATGTTGTAGTCTTTATTTTTCTAGTAGCAAAAGTTAATTTAGAAACTAAGTCGATTTAGCTACTATACAAGGTTAGTCGCGAAGTAGTTTATAAATAGCGACTATCTATATGTTAGTAGCTAAGACCAAAAAAAAAAAATAGCAGTCATTTAATGACCAAAACAATTATTGAAACTACAAATAGCGACTATTTAGCTACTACATTGTGTAGTCGCTAAGTTTAATTTTAGTTATTAACATGACGATAGTTGTTAAATAGCGACTACTTAGCTACTACATATGTGATAGTTAAAGTCTATTATTTAGCTACTAACATGCTTGTAGTAGCTAAATAACTATTATTTAGTTTCTAATTTTGTTAGTCGGTAAATATTTAATTCAATTAAATTTAAATTATTTATTAATATTATTTATTATTTAGCTACTATTTTTGTAGTAACAAGATAGTAATGATTTTTCTTGAATATTGAATTTAATTTAATTAATTATTAACTTATTAATGTTTCAACATAAAAATTAAAAAATAAAATAAAATGAAATTATAATATCTATTATTTGAATAAAGGAAAAGTAAATTGAATTCTCAAGTTTTTTAAAAAATACACTTAAAGAAAGAAAAAGTAAAATGAAATAATATTTCACCAAAAAAATAAATAGAAATAAACGAAAGTAAAAATGAAACTATAGAGTTATTTATTACAGAAAATTGGAATGGAAATTAATAACTGGTGATTCTTCACTTTTCACAAACTCTTCTAGATACTTGAAAATGATGAGTCTTCAATTAAATTTTGGGGAAAAAAAAACATCTACAATCCCAGCTCCAATGGAGAATATGTAGCCTACAATCTACAACCATCAAGAACAAAAAAAAGAAATTAACATAAAAAAAAAACCATCAAAAAACAAAAAAAACTAACTAATATTTTAAATATAAATATCAACAAACAAATAAATTAAATAGCTAGCTTCAGAATTGTACCTTTGGAGATCATAGCATGTGAAAAAAATACAACAGCTAGAAAGACCATCGAAATTAGTAGATTAATATACATAAAATAGAATACATAATAAATGTTGTAGTCATTCAAAGTGAAGAAATTTAACCATGTGATTGGAGTCCACTAGTAAATAGAAGCGAAGGGGGAAAAGAAAAGAAAAGGACAACATTTGTATAGGGATTATTACCTAGAAATGAGCCAAAAATCACAAGAACTAACATGCCAATCAAAGGCATGTAAACAAAAAATATAAGAATTTGTCCAATATGATCCATCACTAAAACCATGCATTTTCATCACTATCTTTAATTTTGAAGAATTTAGCATCATAATATAGCATTTATTTTCAAGGATATTAGAATCATCCCTTTATTTTCCATTTAGTAGATTTGCATTTCTAACATAATACATGCATGTATATTAACCATTAAACATTTATTAAAGGGGTAAAATTAATTGCACTAGCTAAAGGTATAGGTGCTGGTTAGGCATTGAACTTATGCATCTACTATCTAACCTCAAAAGCAACTTCTAAAATCGAAATCCAACCAAAAGCATCGAAGATCATGAAGCTGCTACTGCTAGACTTCCCCATGTGCTTCGTAGGGTTGCTTGAGTGGAGGAGCTTGGAGAAGGAAAAGGTTTTAAGAGAAAAAGAGGAGTAAAGGAAGGAAGGGATTAGGTATTACGAAGTCGAAGAGAGTGATTTGCAGAGAAATAAAGGATTTTGCAAGCGAGAAATCAAGGAAATAAAGGATAAACAAAATAAGACGCATCAGTGTTTTTTCTCCTTTTAAGTTACTTGGTGACTAACTTAAGTTAATTGTTAACCTTAGCTACTATCACTAAATTACTTTAATATTTGATTAAACTCAGCCACTGCAAATAGTAATCATTATTTAGCAACTATAAATCATATAGTAGTTAATTATTTAGAATTTAATTTATATCTAATATTAATATATATTAATATTTTATAATTTAATATATTTTATATAATAATATATAATTATTAAAAATAAAATATTATATGTATAACATATAACATAAAATATTATAATATATTACATATTATATATCATAATATACAAATTATAAAAATATTAGAAAATAAATAAAAATACATAATATAATTATATTTTATATTATACTCTATTTTATTATACTATTTTATATTAACATTATATTAAAATAGATAATAAATATAAATATAAATTTTATAATTATATTATATAATATTATATTATATATCTAATGACTTCTTAGCTACTACACAAGCAGTAGGTAAACTTAGCGACTAATATTAGTAGCTAAGCTACATAAAATTTATTTGGATTTAGCTACTATATATAGCAGTAATTATTCAGCGACTATAAGTCATGTAGTAACTAATCAACAACTGCTTAACTACGACCAGAGGTAATAGCTAAGTTTAACGATTATATTTTTGTTATGAACTAAAATTAATGACTAATATATGTTAGTAGCTAAGCTATCTAAAATTTATTTGGATTTAGCTACTATAAATGGTAGTCACTATTTAACAACTATAGACATGCAATAGCTAATTAGTGACTACTTAACTACTAGCAACAGTAATAGCTAAGTTTAACAGCTATATTTTTGTTAGTCGCTAAGTGATGAGTGGGAAAAATTTTGTATGCATAATTTTTTGTCTCATTTTAACTACTACCTTTAGTGTAGTCGCTAACAATTGGAGTCATATATTTTGTATATATAGTTGCTATTTAGTCGATCAAGTTCAGGCAGTCGTTAGGAAGTTGATAAATAACTGCTAACGTAGGCAATAGCTAAATTTTAGTAGCTATTTTTGTATTTTTTTGCAGTGTAATATGCTATTGATGTTCTTTATATTATAATTTAATTTTATAATTTTTTTTTATAGTTTATATAAATGAACAAAGGTAAGATTGTCAAGAATAAGTCAAAAATCAAGACCTCCCTGAAATGGACTTCAAATATAGATTGTCTGCTTTTGATGTATTACTTGATCAACATTATTTAGGAACCATGCACCTAATAGATGAAAAACCTATTATATATATTGTTGTTATCAAGGCTTTGAAACAGAAGTGTAATGTTACGATCACCAAAGACAATATTATTGTTTTTCTCAAAACTTGGGATAAGCATTATGATGTTGTGAGTGCAGTGCTCAAAACTATGTGACATTGTGAAAATATATAGTAAAGTTGTTTGGACTGAATATGTCAAGGTACATAATAAAAAAACTTTTATTTATTTTTTTTAAAACTAAGTGTTTAATGTTTGTAATATAATTTGCAAGCTCATCTTGAAGTTGGACATTATTAAAATAAGGAGATTAAAAATTGGAATCACTTGATCACCATTTATGGACATGATCGATATACAAAGATAGAGCTAAAATTGAGGTTGGAGCAGCTGATAAGATTGCATCCAATGAGCAACACAATGTTGGTGACTGCCTTAATAGGAAGGAACCCATTAGCAATACACAATCATCTAAATTAAGTCAAAGCTAACAATTACATAAAAGAAATTGCATAATGGATGCGCTTGTAATGGTTGTATAATAAATGACTTAAACTATAACATGAACATACACAAAGAATTCTCATAATACGAGTGCTGAAAAAATATTTACTAAACTTTCTAAAATTCCATATCATCGAGACATAAAATTACATCAAACTTATGATGTACTACCAAGTTATAATACGAAATTTGGATCATTTATAGCTCTTCCAACTCATAAGGAAGCCTTAATTATTAATGCAATTTAAGAAATAATATGTAATGTAATACTTTTATGTATTGAAAAGAATTTTAGTAGATTTTTTACAGTTTCTTGGTTTATACATTTCACTATTTACAAGAAACTATACTTTTGAGTAATTTAGAATGTTGAAATTTGAACAATTGTGCTTGTTCTAAATGTTCAAAATTTATTTTTGAAAGAATGAGATTTCTTATGGATCTAACACTAACATGTAATCCCAATAAAAAATCATATTTAGATATTGTAGTCTATTAGATGCTAAGTCATTAAATTTTGCAACTAAGGGTGAGCATAGTGCAATCTAAATCAAGAATTTATAATTTTTTAGATCATATCAAAATTTTAAAATTTTAAAAACAGAGAAATTGTTTCATTCTAAATTTTTTATTTGATTAAGTTCAATTCGAATTCATACAAATTTGAGAGGATTCAGTTCGATGCTTCTATTCTATTAGGATGGTTAGGTTGACTTGGTATCAATTCAAATATTAAGTTATTTGAATTGATTAAAAATTAAGCTTTCTATTTTTAATCTTTTATTAATCAAAATAAAATAAATTTTATATTTTAATAAGGAGTAAAATAAATAATAATTTAACAAATAATACATATTAACGCTAAATTGAACTTATTTTTAATATTCACTACTAATTTATAAGTAATAAATAGTCTATTTATTGATTATTAAAAGCAGTAATTAGCAATAGTATATATTAAGGGTGGGTTAACTAGTAAAACTAATAATTAAAATACTTATTTAGTTTTATATATATAACTATAGTTTGGTTCAAAATGGTAACAATACAACTCAATTTGATTCTTAATTTAAGTAATATAATACCATTTCAATTAAAAAACCACTATGATATAGTTCAAGTATTTTGCTATTTAAAATAAAGATTTTTTATTCAAATTCAATCCAATTCGATTGGTCCAATTTGAAAATATCTAAATGTTGTACTCACCCCTACCTATAACTTAAAAAGAAAAGCATATTATTAATTGACATAATATGATGAAAATTTTCAACAGTTCAATTAAAATAAATTTGTAAAATTATATTAAAAAAAGTTATATATTGCTTAATTCCGATTATTAATCGGGCAATATGTTAAAGAGCTTCTTGGAATATATATATATATATATAT
>CATIWR010141179.1:0-35784 GCA_949677035.1 Omphalea diandra
GACTTTAAACTTAACTTCACACACACATATATGTACACCTAATTAATAAAAGGCATAAACTTATATTAATTATGATTGTGGTCAATTTTTAAGTAAATGAAATACTCCCTCCGCTCTAAATTAAATTTGGTTTTAAGAATACATTTTTATCTTATAATATTTGATATTTTTATAATTTTTTATAAATTTTTTTTAAAATTTATCTTTTTTCACAATAATTATTTTTATAAAATAAATAATAATTTATGAAATTAATTAATTAAAAATAATATAATATTTTTTTTGTTTAATAATATTTATTAAATATAATCTCTAATATATATATAAAAATCTTAAACGATTTTTATTATGAATCGGATAGAGTAATCATTAAGATTGAGGAATATCTCCACTGCAAATATATGAATACTGTATACATTTTCTTCAACCATGAGTGACACAGAAAAATTAAGCATTAATGGAAGTGGTCGACGTTCTCTAGGATAAGATTGAGTGGACGCAATTATGTGTTGAGCTCAAAGTTGGGGGTCACCATTTCTTTTAGTCTAATCTGACGCACAAAGGATTTGACATCAGGCATCCAAGAAGAGAAAGCTGCAGGCATGCATCATATGTGGGATCTACCCTTATAAATCAGAATTGTCCCTTTTTTTAAAAAAAAACAAACAAGAATTAAAAATTCATTCACAAGTCGGTTTTGTATAAAAGTAAAAATCCAATTTTTATTTATTTAAAAATATAATTATAAAATATTAATAAACTATTTAATTTAATTTTTAAAAAATTAATTTTATTACATTATACTTAAATTAAACTGATCGAATCCACCGATGATTTAATTTTAAAAATAAAAATGTTTAATATGGGCACATCACATATATTGTATAACTAAATAAAGCACCATTTGCTTGCTTTTGGAAATAGAAATTTTGCAGCTAGAAATCAATAGAATGTAAATGGCTAGACCAAATAATGAACCATTTGAGTGTGTCCACTAGCCATTATCCTGCAATTCAAAGGCACACATGTGCGCACTTCTGCAAGCAAACAGTATATCATGGAAATAACGTTGGCAGAAGAGCATTATCATGGAAATAACGTTGGCAGAAGAGCATTCCCTCACCGAGTCATAAAAAATCAGATGATCCTGCTACTTTTGACAAGGAACAATGTCACAAGTCTCAAACAGTTATGTTGACATTGACCAATGGCAGTTAAATTTGTTGACAGTGAATAATGTGTAACGTACTCCAGGCTATAATATCCAAAAGTTCATATGGCAAAACACTTTTATCTCCTTATGAACATATGTATATATATGCTTGAATCACACACTTTGCGCTCTAGGCCAATTGATTGTGTACTTGCATGAAATCCAAATTTCTTGACTTTGGAGGCAATATTTTGAAAAGTAATTCCTAATATGAACCATATATAAATTATGAAAGTGTTACAAACAAACCAAAAAAAGGAAAATAAACACATTGAAATATCAATAATATTTAATAAATTCAAAATACATGTGGGCTTACGTTTATGTATCTTAATTCTAAAAATTTATATAATATAAATTTTATTATCATACGTATGTAGATATAATTTAGCGGTAAATGTATCATTAGGATAAGTGAAAGTCTAAAACTCAATTCATTCCATCTATCATTATAGTATAATATTATTGAAAAGAAAAACTCTCTCTTATTGTGTAATTCATATACTGAATCTGTCATAAATAAATAAAAATACCATTATGAAATACAGAAAAAAAAAAAAAGAGAGGCAAGAAGCAAATAGCTTCGACTTTTTTCCCAAAATTTAACTCCAAATTTGCAGGAGCCTGGAGGAAATATGCATGTTTGCTGTAAAGTTTCATCCCAAATTCCCGGCAATCTGAATGTTCCAATTTTCAAAAAAACAAAATGGTAGTAGAGCAACACGTTATTCAATCCCCTCTCTGAATGAAAATTCAAAGAAAAAAGATTGCATGTTCTAGGAGCCGTCTAAGCAACAACCTATTGAAAAATGGAAGTCCTTTTTTGTTGTTATGCTCACCAAAAGTCTATATTTCCATTGTACCTAACCTGAATGAGCTTCATTTGTCAAACTATTTGTGTTAAACGAATTCCATAATAAATAAATAAGTGATCATATCCTTTTCAATCACCTAAAGCCACATGTAACTAAACTAAACTAAACTAACTGTTCTCAGCTCCTAAATCGTGCAAACCAAAGACTGATTGCTCTTAACATGTTGGACTAATTGCCTTTTTAATGACTATTTTTTGTTTCTTCAATCTGTCCTAATCTCTATATAATCCAATAGAATGGCATTAACCTATGCCTTGATTCCAGCTGCGGCATAGTTGCATAGCTCAGTAGGTCAAGACTATTACAACAAACAAATAACACAAGGTGACTATGACATCACGCTTCTGACCACTGTAGTCACAGTTTAATCAGGCTCCAAGCTTCTGATCATGCTCGGCTTGTAATGGTTGGACAATACTGAGCCCAGCAAAATTGTTACCTCCCCATTGTGTTTCGGCTTAATTCTTTAGCAACGAAAATAAACTTTTTTTTAACACTACTGATGGCTCATGTCATGAATATATATATTATAACTCTAATATGTGCTAGATTATTTTTGTCATATATCAAATCATTATATTATTTCATTAATTTTTAAAATTGATATATCATAGTACATGCAATGCATAGATTTATACTTAGTGGTCAAATAAATATAAAAAATTTATGTCATTGAATAACTATCTAATTGATAAAACTAATAATTTAAATCAAGTTGAAACACAGTAAATGATTTTAGATATAATTGTAAAAGTTAGATGTATTTATGAGATACATTTATTTTGAGATTAATGAATAAACTAAAATAATTTTTACTAAAATTTAAATTTATATTAAAAGTACACATAATTATTGAGGGTAAAATTATTATTAATAAATAATATTATTTATTTATTTTTATTTGAAACACAATTATTACATCTCAACTTGAATCAAATAACATTATTCAATTGAAAATAAAATGTAATTTCTGTTTCACCACCCATCCAAATTCTTTACACAACTTTTATCCCTTCATACACATTTTGGGCCAACTATTTCTTTCATTTTTTGTTGTTTTTATTTTAATTACTTTTCAATTATAAAATTTCAGTATGATTGGCTATCACTCTGTCAATTTTTGACGCACAAATGTTGGACCAAAAAAAAAATTAAAACCTCAAATAGGTTACGCGGTAATAGAGCGTTATTGATTTTAGGTGATTAATGCAGCAATATTTGCAGATTATTTTTCTGTTTTTCACATTTAATCTCTTAGTTTTCATTATATAGAGTATCAATTTAGAAATGCAAATTTTTTTATTATTGTTGTTTTATGATTATTAATATGATATCAAATTCAGACTTTCGAATTGAATTTGAGACTTTTTATATGATATCAGAGTAAATTCTACACTTCAAATTTTACGCAATCTTATGTTTCAACATATGTTATAAAATTTAACACGCATGTTATTTAATTATGATATCATGTTTCATCATATTTACATCAATCTAATTATAACACATGCTAGTACAGAGCTTAGCATATATAAAGAGAGCTGCTAAAGTAGTAAGATCTCACATTAAATTTTTTTTTAAAAAAAAACGAAGGTTTTATAAAGTATAAATATTGAATGTGTCGCTATTTTAACATTTGCTTAAAATTGAAAATATTTGGCATGTAATAATATGAAGTATAAATATTGTTTTGTTGCTGATAAATTAGTATAAATATTGTTGAAATGTAAGTTGTTTGATACAGCTATTCCATCATATTTGAACTCCTTCAGGTTGCTTGAAGAGAAGTTTAGTGTTAAATGTACCAACTGCTTCAGATTGTCTGAACACAAAACCGTAAACAAAAACAACTACTAGATAAACAATTACTTCTGCCAAGAAAGGTATCACAGGATTGTACAGATTGTGGGATCTTGGAGAAGATTGGAATAGTACGTCTACAAAAATTACACTGTTATTCCACTCTCTATATATTGTTGGGATGGCTGCATTACAGATAATAATAATAATAATAATAATAATACACAAGATATAAAACGACCCAATTTATTCTCTTTTTCTTATATTAAATTAACCCAGATATTTATATGATCCGGGCTGGAACAGGGTCTTCTGCAAAATTGTAGAGATGTTTAATGATCAAATCCAGGACTGGATAGAGTAGTTGCATTTGAAGGAGTTCACACCACTGATATGTGCTAAGATATCTGCTGAATCCATCATGCCTTCTTCTTCTTTCACCATCATCTACAGCAAGAGAATAACATTACAGAACAGATTTAGATAAATACATGTTCAAAGTAAACTAATCAAGGTTTTCGAGTAAAATAAAGAGAATGCAAGAATTTGACTTCATCTTCATCATCTTCTTCACGACTGCTGCATGCAGCTCTGTTGTTATCTCCAAAGTCATCGTTCTTTGCAAACCTTCCTCTGACTCGAGGCCGGCTATCTGCCAGTGTTTTTCGACATGCATACTACAAAAAGTTTGCTTCAACATTTAGTAACAAGAAAGTATATAAGATTGCCTTTTGGGCCAAATATACAAGCAGTATGGGAAACCATATATCCCGACCTTTATTTTCTTGCTGAAATTTCTTTCATTTCTTTTCTTCATGTACCTATGGATCTTCTCCTTCCTTTGCTCAACTGAAAGTTTACCAACTTTGAAAGCTGAATCTTCCAAACTTGAAATCTCTGTTGCCAAAGGAGTAGAATTCCCAGCCCCAGTCACCAATTGCCGAGTTTCATTGCTAAGTGCCTTCAAAAGAGCATGAAATTAAGACTAGATAATTGAACTATCGACTAGTAAGAAACTCAAAGTTTCTTACCTTACATAATATATTGTTATACTTGTATGTAGTATGTATGATCTTTGTGCAGTGCTTGTACCTGTAAGTCTCCAGGGTTAAAGACTCGAGGGATCGAATCAGGACAGTAAGTTCCACCATCATCACCTTGATAGTCCAATTCATGTGGCTGCAATTCAGAACCAAGAAGAATACCACCAGCAAAAATTCCTGAACTGTCAACAGATAATGCAGCAGTCATGGTTCCAGCAGACATGTAGGTGCTCATAGCTGCAGGGCCAACAAATGTACAAGAAGGGGAAGAAGGGTTCAAAGGTACATAAGAAGGAACAGAAGACAAGCAATCTTCTTCAAAAACTGATGGCAATGGAGGCCCCAAAAATGAGGCAACAGAGTCAGCAGGATACTGGGTTAGCCCATCAGCAGACACCATAGCTGATAGTGTGAGATGAGGCTGAATAGAAGAGAAATCAATTTGATCTTGTTGGGTAGTAATAAATTGAGGAGCAGAAAATGTAGCAGATGAAGAAAAGTCTATGGAAGCTGAAATTTCGTTATCAAGTTCATCTTGGGAATTGAAAATTATAGACAGGTTATTGTTATTGTTGTTGCAGCTATTGATGTTGTTTGTATTCGCAGCCGTGGTGGTGGTGGTGCTAGCAGTTGTGGTGGTACTAGTAGGGGTGGGGGTTGTGGTGCTAGTATTGCCACAGTAATCTAGGTAAGTGTTGAATTTTTCTATATCTAGTGGCAATGAAAGATTAGTTGTATAGGGAGAATTTTCCTCGCAGCAACAGTTTGAGCTTGAAGTGACTTCAGAATTTTGCAGTGTTTCCTGTAAAAAATCAGGGTCACAGAATTCCAAAATCTGAGCACTAAGTGGACTAGAAACATCATCCTGTAAAACAGTGAAAAACAGTGTTAAGATAATCAGAATCCAATCCACCTAACTAATTATAACCTAAACAACATATGCAACACATTTATACATGTATGCATCTGATGTTATTAATATGATTAATTATGCTTGACCTTTCTTTTAGGCACACACCAAGCATGATTCTTCATATTGTTTACAGGTTTGGAACTAGTTCTTGATCTTTTATCGACGCTATGTGTCTGTTCACATAGACCATGATTTGATAAAGATATATACATCTCAAACTTAAAAGGGTAATATTCTCTAGTCAAGCTGAATTTATGCTTCAATCCCATCAAGGATTGTCAAATACTCTTAAGGTATGCTAGATGTCGCTTAGCTACTGTTTCGAATTCCTCCCATATGCACTCTGTGTTACAGTGGAGCAACTCAATGGGACATGTACCTAGTCTAGTCCATATTGTGGTTAAAAAGCACCTATATTCTTTCCATATTGGATTAAGAACACATCAATCCTGCAAAGAAGGACAAGATCTTGGTTTGATTTTTTTTTTGTGTAAAGCAGAAAGAGGTGTGTATCCGTGCTCCATGTGACATGTAAGAATTAGTGTAGCCAAGTTTAGCAAGAAAAATGAAATAGCATTAACAGGAAGCAACTTCATGGTGGTGTTTTCTTTTCACTAATAATATAGAAAAAGCCAAGTTTACAACAAGCAAAGGAAAATTGGAGGACCCGATATAGTTATCCATGTGAAAGTGCTGTCATTATAGCTCCCCTTCTTTGATCAGTCTAACTGACAAATAGAATCCAAGATTTGAAAGTCTTAAGCACATATATTCCAAGATTATCAGAAAAGAAAGTTGAAATTATTGTTAGTAAAGTGAAGATTATTACACTGGTTGTTGGGTGCTCCTCAAGATAATGACAGTTCGGAGATATAAATGCTTTGATTTTTCAACTTGTTCTCTCGATGGATATGTAGAAAACAAGCTGTGACTCTCTCATGATGAGTGAATCATTCAAAGTGGTTAGAGAGTTGCATAAACCAAATAAACTAATAGGAACATTTCTTTTGCAAGTAAAACTATAAGCTAACTTAACTCCGCCCCCACCATAATGAAGCATCTAATTCTTGGTTGTTAAATACAAGTACATTCTCATCAACGTAGAATGATGATTTTTCTTTCTAATGATAACAA
The DNA here is from genome assembly GCA_949677035.1 of Omphalea diandra. Lineage (NCBI taxonomy): Eukaryota > Viridiplantae > Streptophyta > Magnoliopsida > Malpighiales > Euphorbiaceae > Omphalea > Omphalea diandra. Next base: position 6,979 of record CATIWR010141179.1, read on the forward strand.
CTGAGAAAAGGATGGATAAAGAAGAACTTCATTAACCCCAAAATACCCAAAAAAAAGAAACACAACTATCATAAACTTGATTTATTAGCATTCAATGATCAATAAAAATTCAAGAAAATTTTCAAAATATATATTTCTAAACCCAAAACAATAAAATAAATTTAAACCTTAAAAAACACTTCTCTGAAAGGACAATTTAAATATATAAAAATATGCCTGCACACAAATATGCCTGCACACACACACACACATATATATATATACACACACACAACAACCGAATGCGAATAATATTCGAGAAGGCATAACATGCATTAAAAACAATAAAAGGAAAAAAAGAAAGGTTAATTGTTTACGACTGGCAGCTGCTCCTGAGGAGGATGAATCATGTCCTGCAACATCCCTTTGGCTTTGTTTGTTATGATGAATGTTATTGTTCTTAATTACCTTCCTTTGTTTCCTCGTTTCGTTGCCTTACCACCTTAAAATAGAAATGGATTTAACATACCCCAATACTCCATTTTAACTGAAATAGACAAGAAAAGAAACAGAAAGAAAAAGAGTCTCAATAAGTCTTAAAGAAAGAGAGAACCCAAGAAAAAAGTACGTATGAGCAAAACAATGGCAAAAGAAAGACAACCTTGTTTTGTAAATTTGTGAGTTAATATTAGCTAAGAAAAGAAGGGAGGAAAGTTAATTACATGCATAGGGGGTTTGTGGGGTTATCCGTACAAGTGTGCCGGCACGACACCCACTTTTGTGCATACCCGCATAATGTGGGGAACCGTAAGTTCTTTCGCTTGTATGCTTACGTGGCATGGTTTTGGTGACGTGGTAGGTGTGGTGGTGACGTGGTAGGTGACATTGGGAGAGGGAGAGGGAGAGGGAGAGGGTGAGGCTTTTTTATTGGAAAGTTAAAAGGCAAGAAGCGAGGTTGACCAAGTTTGTCGACCCACCGTTTTTCAAGCAAAATATTTTTTTTTTGAACAAGTAAAAAGGGTTGCTACTATATCTTAGAACCAGAAAAAAGATTTGCTACGATTGCTAGCTAATTGTCCAATTTAACGCTTTCTTTCTTGCCTTCATGCAAATGAGGTGTATAATTTTGTGCCCTAGCTAAGATGATCAATTATATCTATTTAATATGATTTTCAACTTTGTTCTTTTTAATCTAGTCCAAAAGTTTTTACCTTCTGTGACATCTCAAATGCATTTATTTTATTTTATTGTAAGCATATTTAATTTCGCACACTAAAGAAGTGATAAAAAAATTTTCATAAATAATTTTTTTCTTGTCAATTAGGGTTAATAATTGTCCTGAAGAGTATATTGAGAAATTTGATTTAGAATTCATTTAGTTATTATAGAAAAGTGTATCTTAAAATTAAGAAAATAGTCAAGTGCTAACGTTTTTTTTTTAAAAAAAAGATCTCTTAGTATCAAATTAGCCTCTAAAAATTTTGGTAAAAATACTAGGAAAATTTATCAGATTATCTTTTCACTTCGTAACATTTTAAATAATTTTTTATTTTTTTATTTTTAAAAACCCTTCAATTGCAATTCTAAAAAGGCACCAAGTGATATAAACCTCCTTCTTAAGCAACAGATTACATGGTAGTCAAAGCTTAACGCTAAATAGAAATTTTATCAATTGGAATAGGGCATTTAGAATGATTGGAGTAGAAGAGTTTGATTGGTGATAATACTGAGGTCTTATTAGTAGAACAAGATAATGATGAAGTTATTGTCGTGGAGTTTTGACTCCATTTTCACTGAACCTATAAAATGGATTTGATGGCACTATATTGATAAAATTCTTGCAGCCAAAATAATTAAGACAATAATTCCACCAATCTATTTTATCATATTAATAAACTAAATAGTAGTTTTGGCAGTAAAATGTCTTTTTCTTCCTTTTTTTTTTTTTCTTTTTTGTGGGATATATGTGACAATTGATGTCACGTAATATACAGATTCTCATTATCTGGAGGGAATTTGAAACCCACTGACATGGAGTCATACTGTTTTAGAACACTCTTGAATCTTGATCCCAAAATGAGGTTATAAACATAAATTTAAAGCAAGTCTTCTTGTTAATCAAATGCAATAGCCCGTATTTTCTTAATCAAGCGCAGCAGTCAAAATAATCTAAGATTTTTAGAATTAGATTAGACTGGTGATCGAACTGGTAAAATAAAAAAATTGATCAGTGATTTAATTCGATTATAAATTAAAAATTAATTCAACACAAAAGCTTATGAAAATTGATCAAATCAATTCTGAAAATTTCAAAATTTTTAAAAATTATTCTATTTTCTTGATTTTTTAAAATATTTGTAAATATTATTTATATATGTATTTAATTTTTGAAAAATGATTCATTGAATCGGATCGATTAAATCGATTAAACTAATCAAATCAAAAATTAATCAATTGATCGATTCAATCTCAATTTGATTTTTAAAAACAATGTAAACAAGCAGTTACACTAATCATATCTAGGTCAAAATATTAACTAGTTTTACATGTTTTTTTTAAGTTAATTTAACTTCAACTAATATTCGAACACAAAATCTTTCAATGAAAATAATAATAACTTAATTGATGTAGAAAAATTATAACATAAACAAAAAGAGTACAAAAATGACAGACCTAATATTAAGCAAATGTAAGAAATAGTAATTGTAACTTCTAATCCAAAAGACTTAAATTTTTATAACACAAATGCTAAAGAAAATTCTCAAAATTATTAAGCAAATTGATTCTTATTTATAATGAAACTTAATATTTATTTACCGAGTCAAAACTGAATTGAAAATCTTTACAAATTAAAAATTTTAAATCTAATAGTAACTTAAGCCTAAATGATCTATGTTTATACTTCTTGCAAGTCATAAAAATCACAGCAAGAAATTAAACCAGATATTTTTAAAAGATAAGAAAAAAAAAAAAAAAAGAAGGTTGTTCCAAAGGAAGGGCCGAGAGAACATAGGAATTGGAAGCATAAATTTTATAGGATTTGACCAAGTACTTGACGATTTTTTATCTTCGCAAACAATGCTTGTTGAGCTGGCTGGATTCTTTTCAGTGTTCTCTTTTTCTTGTGTCTTTTCGTAGTCTTTTTGAATTTGGAGATCTTTAAAATTAATTATAATTCAACTAGATTCTATTAAATTTGATAAAATTTAAAAATTATAAAATTTTTTATTATAATAAAAATATCTCTCATTAAAATATTTTATTCTACTATGATTTTTCTTTTTCTTTTTCATTCTCGTTTCACTTCTTTTCCTTCTCTCTCCATTTTCTCACTCTTTTTCTCTTTCTATCTCTCTTTTTTATTTTTATATTTACAAAAATTTTTAAAAATAATATAATAATATTTTATAAAAATAAAATACTTTATTAAATTCCACGCTCCAAATATAAAATTTAGTTCATTTAAAATAATTTATATTTATATTTATATTATACTAAATATAAAAATTTATTTATAAATAGATTCTATAAAAAATGCTTATGTAAATGAAATAAATTTTAAACTAGCATTGAATCAAATATTATATAACTCAATATTTTTCTCTCCAAATGATATTTGAAGACATAGGCCTGCATGAACTTTCAACAGAAGAATTGTCATAATTTGATGAAAGTAAGTAGGTGTACTACCAAAATTTTGGCCAATAACCGTCAATTACTGAGCTCCTTTTACTTGGCTATAACTTTATAAATCATGCCTTTAGATAATTCTTCCCTCTAGGCATCGTATGAAAGACACAAAATTTCATGGTTATAGCTCCATGTGCAATCCCATTATAGTTGGGGATTCATAGCCTTTGTGAGCATATTAAATATTACAAATAACAACTAATTCATAGATTAAGCTTTCATTGCCAGTACAACAATTGAATTTTAGAATTTTAGTTCACCATTTTTGCATTACAATACCATTATAAATTTTTGAGTACTAACTTAATGACTCTTAAGATTAGTTTGATTCTATTAGTACGATATATATCCCCCCACACACAAAAAAAAAAAAAAAAAAAACACCATTGTATATCAGATTAGCTTTTGCACGTTATATCAATTTCACCTTTCAAATTTTGTAACAGAAAAAATATATTATATCGTTTTATTTTTTAATGTATAAAAATATTTAAATAAAATAGAAATTATCAAAATTTAAATTCTTAATTTCCTACGTAGTACCAATTACTTAACTGTCAAACTATTAGTCTAGTAATTCATTTTATTATATTAAATCTCTCATTTTGACATAAAATTTTCCAAGTAATTTTTTTTTTGCTATTTCCAATAAAGGTATTTTCATATCAGCTCATGCCTCAATCGAACTTTTTTTTTTTTCTAGTGATTTTAAAGATGAACCTTCTATATCAATATGATATATTAAAAAAATATTTATTATCACTGATATTGGTTCCAAAAACAAAAAATCATAAAAACTAATGAAAAAGTAAACGAACTCATTGGTTAACATCCCTAGTTGATGACCTTTAAAATTTGAACATCTTTCAAAGTTAAAAGCATATAAACAGAAATGAAATAAAGTAAATGTACTCAGCTTACAACAAGATGCAAAAAAGATGGGTTCCACTTATTTTGATTCCAAATGAGCAAAAAGGGCAGTCCGAACACATAAGAATCCATCAATAAGTGTCTTGTCTACTAGGTTTATGTGCATCAACTTACTTTGATAAAAATCTTTCCACACACAAGAACTTTAGTACCTTCCACTAGCACAAGAATGCCTAGATTCATCACTCAATAGTGCTCCACTTACCTAGACTTATAGGTGAGCACCGGGGGCTGTTAATTTTGAATTCTATAAAATCGTCATGAATTTTCAGAAATTTTTTTTTTACGAACCGATATCGTGTCAATTTTTTAAGACGATTTGGTTCTATTACTCGTCAAAATTAGGACGATTCAGGTTTTTTTTTGCATTTTTGTATGATTCAATTCAATTACGTACAATTCAAATATTTAATACTTGAAACCAGTCTAATTCGATTCTTCGATTTAGTTCAGAGTTTTTTCACGTTCCATGCTCAATCTTACCTAGACTCATCATCAAGACATATTACACTATATGTTGTAGTAGTCAAGTTTCATCTTTCACTTAATATCAGCTTTCTCATCTCATTTGGCAATGGTAAATTCACTTTTCAAAGTGTTTTCACTTTTTTCATTTCTATAAAATTCCATATATAAAATGGGATTTTCCTTGTTCTATGGGAAAGTTCTAGGAGTTAAAAATATTTACTTGCTCGACATTCGTGATTATGTTTTGCTATGATATATATGTGCATCATGAAAGGTGAAAATTCAATATTTCGAGCAATGTTGGGGTTTGAAGGAGTAAAGAAATTTATTGATGTACAAATCATCGCATGCAACATTTATCCAAGATTCCAAATGGTCATACATTCGTCTGTGTTAGGCTGCTAGCTTATTGCTAGACTATAATTTATTATATGAAATAAAATTATTTTTTATTATATGCAAAGACCAAGATTATTTTGCCATACATAATCTTACTGATTTGATCACTCTTATAAGAATTATAGGATCCTAGATTGATTCATCTTGACATCAAGCATTGTTAGCATTTGTCTATATGGACTTGTTGAATAAAGAATCAATTAAAGAAAATGGTGTTTATGCTAATTAGGTTTGTCCCTTTAATTAGTTAAAGTATGTTATCATATTTGTCCTAAGCTTTGCCCCATTCTCTAACTAAATCAAGAGACTGATTTCATGTGTTTGTTGTTCCATCAGAATTGCAAAAATTTAATGTAGTTTAATGAAAGTTAAAATGCATATAGATTCTATGATATTTAGCTTTTAAAAATATGTATTGTAATCACTTAATTGGCAACTTTTAACAAAAATTAAAATTTTGCAATAAAAGAAAAATAGATATTTGTAAGCTCTTAATTCAATATTAAAGTTAAAGCAATATGTGAACATATGCTTAGGAGTTTGATATTCAAATTAGAAGAAAATTGTGTTCAGCAAATCAATTTATTAGGGGAATATAATATATGTTTTGTACACTTTTCATTAGCACCACTAGCTTTCGATAGGACACAGAAATTATGTTTCTATGGTATACATAACTTTAGCACATTTTACATTTGCGTATTCATGTATATGTCTCAAAGATGTTCATCTTAATTTAGTTAAAAGTGTTAAGACTTATAGATACTATTGGTATGTGTCTTTATGTAGCAAGCAATTGATTTATCACATACAACGATAGTAACTTTTGTGATAATACAAATATATGCACCAATTAGTAAAATATTTCATTAGCTTTAAGTAGTACATACAAATTTGTAGCCAAAGGATCATTATATATATATAAAGATGAATAATAGTTATCATGCTTCATATTGAAAAAAAATGCTACTGTCTTTCAAGATGTGATATGGTGGAATCATCCATTGGTAAAAGGAAGTTGATTATTCCCTTTATTGCACTGATAAGTTAATTGATTCTGCTAGTCTTAATCCTTACACCACTTAGACTAAGTCATTGCAAAATGTGAGACAGTGTCTTGCCCACTCCCTACCTACAAGCATATACAGTAATTTGAAATTATTGTTTTGTGTTCTTTTGATATTTTTATGCCTATAACATCTCAAATTTATCATCAAAATAAATTTTAATATCCTTTAATCAATATTTTAAATTTGAAATTAACCTTAATTTGTGTTTGGAGTTAAATCAATAAAAGTTTAGCTAGATTGTCATACCAATTCTCCCAAACTAGCAGAATGAAAGCAATTATCCTAAAATAGGGACTAACAGATAAAATATTAACCCATCAACTTAACATATTTGCAATATAAATATCACATAAAAAACTAAGTCAATCGAATAAATGACATTTATCAAAATAATTTACCAAATCATTATCATTTCCCACTTTAAGAACCATATTTAATTTTACATTTTGTCAATCGAATAATCATTATCCTTTCTCATAAATAATAATTATAAATATAGCTAAATATTCATAAAAATATTCCACAATTTAATCCAACACACTTAGATCATGTTTGGAACAAGAGGTTTTAAATCCATGAATTTAAAAATTTTGGATTTCATAAATTTTAAAATCTATAGATTTATAAAATCTAATATGTATAAAAAAGTTATTGATTTAAAGGACATTTTCATAACAAAAAAATATAATTATAAAATCCATAATTCATTAAAATGATAGAATTCACTAAATCTCAAATCTATTAATTTTGAAAGATTATAATAAATAATAAATTTAAATAATTTATAAATTTTAATGCACAAATTTTAAACAAATCCATAAAATTTTCAAAATTTCTCATCCAAATCCCTCCAATCAAATACTACAAAACAAAATGGAGCACGCGAGGAGTGTCGATTTGAGCATACGACACCATTTAATCAGAGTTGTGTGTTCTGATTAACAAACGCAAATCCGAGGCCCTGTCGCCCAAGGACAGCGTATAACTTACTCAAAAAGCTAATGGGCCAGAATGAAGCCCAAGCCCATTAGTGGCGATAGTTCAGATGGGTTCGTCTATCCCTAATCCACAGCATTTGACCATCTTCTTTGTTTTCCCTCTTCGTTGGTTAATGCTGCTGCTAGTGCAGCTTAATTTCCCGCATCATTCTCTCACCTACTTTCGAGCAGTTTTTAGTTCGACGGCCAAAAACCCTAAGCTCTCTACATAATGCACTGCTCAAGTAATTTTCTGTTCCCTTTATTTGATATGTATTGGTTTATGGATCTCTGTTTTTAATCGTGCTTTATTTTTGTGCTGTGCAGTCTCCGGCGAGGTGCCGGAAGAGCCCGTTGTCTCCAAGATTTCTGGCCTGCTGTATGAGAAGCGGTTAATCGAGAGGCACATTTCAGTATGTTTCTCTTTTTGTTCGCTTTTTTTATTATTATTATTATTGTTTTGTTTTTGGGGTTAAATTTAGGTGGTTTCTAATTTTCATCTGTTCGGATGCTGAGCGTATTGAGAAAAGAAAATTTTGAAGCTTTTTCTCTTTTTTTTTTTTAAAAAAGTATTTAATATGAACAATTAAGGGAGTGTATTTCTAATAATGAGATGTTTTTTGTTTAGGGTTTTGATCTGAAGTATGAATTCTGCTTGTCTATTTTAGGTATTGCATGGGAGCTTGTTTTAGGGTGGAAAGGGAGGTTAAAAAGAGTGATGGAAAGTTATGGAATGGAATGTAAATGGGGTAATCAACTTCACTTTGTTTGGGTTTTTTTTTTAAAGGAGGTTAATAACTTTTTAAAATCTTTCTTTCCATTCTTTAACTTCCGATTTAGGGTTCAAGAAAAATGAATATTTGAAGGTAAATGGACATTTACATCATAAAAAATTCTCACAAATGGGATTAATTTGTGAATTTTCATTTACATTCCACTCTTTAACTTCCTCTAATCTGCTCCTATGCAATGTCTTAGAAGAAAGGAATGGGAAAGAAAAGAAGTTAATAGTTTGGAATATTGAAGATCTTATTTGTGATGATGTGAGATAATAAAACCCTTTTGTTTAACTGAGCTCGGGTTTACCTAGGCTGCATTCTCACCCCCCCTTCCTCCCTCTTTTTAAATAAACTAGAATTAGAATGTAGCTGAGGAAATGGGAGCCTATTTTGTAAATGAGACTATCATTTTTTTTTAAATATATGTTCTCTTTTTTCGGACAATTTGTCTCTTATGAAGAAAATCTGCATAAGATGTTGTCTCCCCTCCCCACAATATCATTGCTTGTCTTCTTTTAGGTAATCTATGAAGTGAAACTTGATTTTCCGTAGCATATAGTTCAGCCTTGTGTTTGATGAATCCTATTTTGCTGTTTTCATCTAATTAGGATTATGGGAAATGCCCAATTACTGGGGAACCACTTACAATGGATGGCATTGTACCAGTCAAAACAGGAAAGGTATGTTTTTTCATTGTTTCTTTTGTGTGATTGTTATTACATATTCACTATTGGTATAGATTTTGTGGTAATTTATTTTCTTTGACTTGACTCTTAGATTGTGAAGCCAAGAACTGTACAGACTGCTAGCATCCCTGGGATGCTTGGAATGTTCCAGAATGTATGTACACCTACTACCTTGTTTGTGCACATTATATTTTATTTGCCATTATGTGGTGGTGCTAGTGATTAGGCTATGTTTACTTGGAAGGAAAGGAGGGTGGATGAAAAATGAATCTTGACATGCATCAAGTCAAGGTTCATTTTCCTTCATTTATGTACTTTGCTAAGATTTTGTACCAAATTCACCCCTCCTTCCTTTTTTTTTTTCTTTCAACCAAACATAAACCTTAAACAAAATCTACATGTTCCCAGTACATGCTGATCCATAAGATTCGATTTGATGAGATACAAGGTCAGAAGTTTGTTCTGAAACCATTATCTGGGAAATCCAATTATGTTTAACGTAGGAAGGACACCTGCTTGTGTTGTAGGAAGGGCACCTGCTTGTGTTGAACTTCATGTTGATAATCATTTATGCCTGGTGCTCTCTTCCAGTGGAATTTTACATTGATTTTGTTCTTTATAGATGTTAAGTGGTTCTTTTTCTACAGATTTATGTTTCCATGGAGTTCATGTACAGTAGTGCTACATTACTTGTTCCCTATTGCATCTGTTTTAAGGAAGATGATGCTGAATTGTGCAGAGTTGCTTTTTCGTTAATTTGGCTAAAACCGTATATCTTGACTTCAAAAAGAGATTTTAGTTTCGCTTAACCCTCTAAGCAAAATATAAGGCATGATATAATGGAATCATCGGATTTTATGCTTAATTTCCTAATATGTTATATAGAACATACTTTAGTATTTGGCTGGCTTTTTCAATTCTTTTACTGGTTCATTTAACTGTAACAGGCGCCTAATTTATCTGTACCTTTATTATTTGGAATAATTTTTCTGCATTTAAATTACTTGTGAAATGTTTCTGTTTGTCTAATTATAGGAATGGGATGGTCTGATGCTATCCAATTTTTCTTTGGAACAACAACTACATAATGCAAGACAAGAGCTAAGTCATGCCTTATACCAGGTAATAGAACTTACCTACATGCAAATATTCTAATTTTGATGGGTACCTGTTGTATGTCATCCTATAGTTTACATCAATGGACCTTGTTTTGTTTAATATTTGTTTGTTTTTTATACTTGTTCTCCTACTTTTATTCTTTGAGTTACTTTGGCATTGTCATCATTGAGTTACAGGTGCTATGTCCTTTAAATCTCAATCATGTCTAGTTCCCCTTTTTTGGTTATTAGTTCTGTGTATTGTGGCATTTGTTGATTCTTCTTCGCTAAGATCATGAACCCATGATTGTGAGCTATGCGTCACATGATGCAAGATTGTTCTTACTTGTGCACTGAGACTCCATTTCTGACGTGGCAGAGCCTTTCCTAGAAATGATCTTGCCTTGGCTTTTTATTGATGAAAAGAGTTTGTTAGCATGTAGCTCTGTTTGCAAACCTAATGTTCTTTCCATGTTTATCATTCCATATCTTTCTGCATTTAATTTGAAGATAAACAATATGAATCAAGGAGTTATTTTATCCTGATTACTTTTTATCTATGCTCTTGATCTTTGACATCCACAGTGTGTTTTGGATTAAAGTTATATTGCTTCTAAGCATGCCATCTTAAATTTTTTGAGCTTTTATTTTTTGTGCATCTGAAAAAATGTTTTCATTTTAAATATTTATGCTGTGTAGAAGATTAAGAATTTCAACTTTTTTAAAAATACTTACTAAGGGCTTGGAATTGAGAGCTTTGTTGCTTGTAGGTTAAAGAGAAATTGGAAACTGTTGGGCTGGCTTCAGACTTATTTTTTTATTTAATTTTTTATTCTTGTACGAGGATGCTTTTGACTGAGGTTGACTTGGTTGTTATGCGGGTGCTTGCTGGAAGAACTGGAAGAAAAATTTCTAGTGGCTTGAAAAGTTTGTGTTGTTTAGTCATTAGTGCTTGACAAGGTGTAGATCAAGGAACAATAGGAAAGATTTTGAGTTACTTGATCCAAATCAAGCCTGAAAAAATGCAAAGTTGTTGATTGAGATCTGAGAAGCACATACCTTTCTGAGCTAAAATGATAAACAAATTATCCATAGGCTAGAAATAACTAGGAGCCTGCTTTTATTGTTATTATGACTAATTCACTTTTGCAAGCTAAATTCTTTCAGGTCCATGAAATATTGATCTGGATTTCTATAATTCAAGACATTTTATTGCTGCAATCAATTTCACTAGGGATGTTTATGTGTGTTAAAATGGTGCAGTTATTCTCCTACGATTAGGATTGTCTCCGTGCTCTTTAACTCTTCAACCATTGAGGGATCTTATCTTTTTTTTTCTTTTCGTTTTTATGATTATTTTATAAATTAACTTCAAACTTTGGCATTAAGTGCCTTGAATGCCAATTGTTTAGGATCCTTGAAGCATGAGGAAAAGAGAAATTTTAGTTTTACCTCCCATTTTATAGTTACTTTCTTTGCTGGTAAATCATTGTAGATTGGATTATTGAAAGCATTACTTGATTTGCTGAGTCAACTATATGGACTTTGGTCTGTCTTATGTTATTTGGACAGCATGATGCTGCTTGCCGGGTGATTGCAAGACTTAAAAAGGAAAGAGATGAAGCAAGGTCATTGCTTGCACAGGCTGAGAGACAGATACCTATGTTAGCTACTGCAGCTGTCACAGCCAATGCCTCTGCTCTTACTAATGGAAAGAGAGGTCTTCCCTTGTATGCTTCTTGGTTTTGTTGTTTGATTCTGTTGTTCAGTTAATGCCTCATTTAGGATTTGATGTCACTGTAGCTGCTGAGGATGATGATTTGGGGCCACCTGGAAAGAAAATACGTCCCGGAATTTCTGCTAATGTCATTACTGAGTTGACAGACTGCAATGCAACTCTTTCACAACAACGGAAAAAGCGGCAGGTATTCTTATTCACGTTAATGTATAACTGCTTAAGTTTGTGGATTGTGGATTTTGAGCTGCATTGTTTATTGATTGAGTTTTAATTCTCACAAATAATCTTTTTTCAATATATTCAAGAGAAGTAGCAAACATAATGAAGTTAGTATTTTCTTCTGCATGTTGATTTGGTATCTTATTAATTTGGGTTAGATTCCTCCAACATTGGCTACTGTTGATGCTCTGGAGCGGTACACACAGCTTTCCAGTCATCCCCTTCACAAAACCAGCAAGCCAGGCATTGCATCTATTGATATCCATTATTCCAAGGTACAGGAATCTCATACAATTTTATCCTTTCTCTGAATTCATGTGCTTGCATGTGTTGCACTTTTATGCCAAGCTTTAGAGGCACATTTCTTGTACGACAATGAATTAATTTGTGTGCTCTTGGTGCTTCTGACTTGAGCATGATTAACCAAAAAATTTTTCCTAAACAACAGCATTTGGACAAATAAAAAATGTGAAGTGAATCCTGGAAAAAGGAAAAAACAATCCTTATGTGAAGGAATGTGTGTGGAAGCTTAAACCTTTACAGGCTTATTTGTTTTAGGGAATCTTTTTAGAGGTATCATAGCTTGGGGTTTTACTTATTAACATCCATCTCATTTTGAAAATTGAACATAAGTATTTCTCACATGTTGGCTGTTTTCTTGTTGCTATTCAGATTAATTCATCTTTCTCTGGTCTTCAGGACATCATTGCTACTGGAGGGATTGATTCCACTGCAGTACTTTTTGATCGTCCATCAGGACAAATCCAATCTACACTAAGTGGTCACTCAAAGAAGGTTGTTTTGGGATTATGGTTATCCTTGTGGCTCTTTTAATGAAGGAAATTGTTGGTTTGATCACACTGCTTGTTTGGTAGGTTACAAGCGTGAAATTTGTAGCTGAGGGTGATCTATTTTTGACTGGATCAGCAGACAAGGTAAGCCAAATTCAACCAGACGTATATAGATATAATGTTTGTGAGTATTTCTCCACTATAAGTTGAACCTTTTTTTTTTTCCAACATGTTATTTATCTTGATCAATTTCCTCAAATATATATATATATATATATATATATATATATATTTATTGTCCACTATTGTTTTTTAGGAGTCCCAGCCTTTTTGTCCAGTTTTAAATATAGTTATCCAACGTCGCAAAATTGATATTGCTTCAAAAAATCAAAAGCAGAAAACTGGGCCCTTGCGTCACAGGGAAAATAAATTGAAGTATGTGTTTAGCCAATATTCTTATTTGTTTTGAATGAAATGGAAGGAAAAGAAAGGAAAACAAATTGAAGTATGTGTTTAGCCAATATTTAGTCTTGATGTATTCTCCATTTCCTTTGCTTTCCTATCTTTTTTTAGAACAAGCAAGGCTTAATTATCCTTGTTCTTAATGGTTTTTGTTCTTAAGCACAACACAAAGTCGAATTGTTCATATGGTGGGTGCAACTAGACAACAACCTCAAAAACAACTGCAGCGTGGCTGATTGTAGTTACAGCTTTTTATAACATTGATCTTGATCTTTGGTTGCCACTGATTCAAACATGGGCTAGGCATGCTATAAACCTAGCTTTCTAGATTCTTTTTGACCATGGCCTAAATGCAAAGCGAGCAAAGGTGCCAACTTTGGCAGAGTAATTTCAGTGGACCCTCTTGCCTGTAGAATTTTCTTATTGCATTATGCACAGTGAATATATTAAAAAAGAAAAAGGGGTAGTGGGTAGGTGATCTTGGTGAACCGTGTGTTATGAACTGGGGCAACTCAGATTTGCTGGATGCTTGCTTCTGTCTTATATTTTAGCATGCATGTTTGGAAGATTGTTGTATATACAAAATATCATATGCTATGTTGTCATGCATTCACATGCACACATTGTTATTGTTCTGCAATGAAGCGTAATTCTGTTGAGAAAAATATTCGCATACCACACACTCTAACAAATGTAATGGATATATAAATCACAACTTCTCTGAAATTTAAGTGAAAAGGATATGGTTCTGTTGGTGCTATTAAAAGTTTCATTGTGTTGTGATGAGAATTTTTTTTTAGTATGCTGAGCCTACTGGTATTACTTTGATGTTGGACATATTGAGAAGTGAATAGCATCTACAGAATTATTTATGCTTTTGTTAAGTTTTCACATTTATTCTTTATATACTCTTTTTTAGTATTTTGTTAAGTTTCAATGATGCAGACTGTTCGTGTGTGGCAAGGATCTGAAGAGGGGAATTATGACTGTAGACACATCTTGAAGGACCACACTGCTGAGGTGAATGCCATTAAAGCTGCATGTTTTGTTACCAATTGCTGATGGGTTGTTTCAGCTGTGGAAACTAATTCTAGAAGTTGCCTTTGTTTTGAGAAATTCAATCATATTCTTAGTGGAAATCCTATTTGTTGGATGTTTCGCTTGTATTTATAAAGTGAAGGGCTTAGGCTTCCTATTGAGATGAAACTGTATAAGTAATCTCTAGCAAGTTTGGCCTTTTTGGTAAGAACTTTGAAGCCAACTTGTGACTTGTTTTTAAGTCACTAGTAAAGCAGCTTCTGCTTGGGTAATGTGGGGCTGATAATTGCTTGTTATGCCTGTACCCTTTCTCTCTGGTGTGATGAGGGTGATTTGCTTTACATTTAAACACGTTCAGATGAGTTAAAAGTAAATTCCTTAATGTATATCTAACCCAATTGAAGTTTTAAGAAATATTTCAAATTTCATGTTGTGCCTCATCAATCTTTTGCTCTTCTATCAGCGACATGATTGTCATTTTGACATCATAGCCTATCAGATCAAATATGAAAAGGCATTTGATTTTACCAGGAGGTGCTAGTTTCTTATCTAGAATGTGCTGATAAAGAACCCTAACCTATTTTCATACTTTTGAGGTTCTTTAGTGCTTTGCTTGAGCTGATTGTGATGCTGTTCTGATTTTGTGCCATTTCATTGACATAACATGAGTTTGCTTATAAATATTGTCAGGTGCAAGCTGTCACTGTACATGCCACAAACCACTACTTTGTAACTGCTTCTCTTGATAATACATGGTGCTTCTATGATCTCTCCTCTGGCTTATGCTTGACACAGGTCCCAACCCTTCCCGTTCTTTCTCTCTTTCTCACACATGCACGTACATGCCTCTTATAGTCGCTTAAATAATTTTTCCCCCCAATTCTGTTGTCATGTGTGCCTCTTTTGCTATGTTATCATCAGTTAAACTTGCATATAGGTTTGTTTTAATTTGGTGCCAAATTTTCGGTACATGTGAAGAAAAATATAAACGTCATTTGTCCACTAATGCAAAGGAAACAAATCCTTGTCGCTGACCCCAACTAGCTTGATATTAAGGCTTATTAGCCAAATTGAGTTGTTCATTAGTTCAGGACAACTTATATGATGATTTAGTTTTGCAGGTTGCTGACATGACAAAATCTGACACTTCCAAACCTGAGGGCTATACATCTGCAGCTTTTCATCCTGATGGACTCATCCTTGGAACAGGCACCTCAGAAGCTGTTGTTAAAATTTGGGATGTAAAAAGCCAGGTACTTGGGCCAGTATGAATCTTTGTTATTTTAGCCTTTTTTTCCCTAAATTTTTGCTTTATGTTTGCACAACTTGTAGAAGAGATACATGCACTCTCGAACGTGGGAAAAGATTGAATATTTCATCTGTTGATCTGCCCATTTATTTTTATTTTATTATTATCTATTCTTTTCAAGTTCATGTTCTGCAGTTTACTCTCTTTTTTTATAGGCAAACGTTGCAAGATTTGATGGACATGTTGGAGCAGTGACTGCCATATCTTTCTCAGAAAATGGTTACTTCTTAGCGGTATGTACTCTTGACAAAATGTGCAAGGGATGGATACTCTAATATTTTTTACAATCTGATTTATGTGGCTAAACCGGACAGACTGCAGCACAAGATAGCGTTAAACTGTGGGATCTGCGCAAATTGAAGAACTTCCGGACACTCAATCTCTATGATGATGATACACCAACAAACTCAGGTACATGATAATGTAATCATGTTCTATTTCTGATGCAGTATAAATTCCCTTCCCCCCTTGTTTCTGAAAAATGAAAATCCCTTCTATACTTTGGCTGTGTCTTTAGAATAAATCTTGTGCTGTGTAGTTTGAAGAACTTGAAGTTTGGCTAGAGGGGACTTCATTTTGTTGTTTCTGCATTTCCTTGTCTTTTATGATTTTGAAGAAGTTCTGAATCCACAAATCTTGCCCATCGCTATATGATATCTTATCAGTGAAATGGAAATATGGCAAAGTCATTTTGGTTACTTGTTTTCTTGACTTTTTTTCTCTTGCTCGTATAAATCAATCATGAAAAGCAGCATGTAATGGCAATTTTAATTGTGGTCGTTGCAGTGGAATTCGACCACAGTGGATGTTACCTTGGAGTTGCAGGCTCAGATATAAGGTGAGGCATCGTACTCCAAAAATTTAGTTTTTCCATCAATTTTTATAAAATATTAAGTTATCAAAAGATTTTAAAGCATTATTTTGTTTTGTTTTTCACACGTCTGACTGACTTTGGAATGCATTATGGAACATGATTTGCTAAAGTTTTTGGACCATCCAGGAGCTTTTAATTCATTTTGCAGCAAAGCATGTCTTGTAATTTTGTATTACATCGACCCTTGACTTCTAACATTATTTCTTTTTAATGTTGTGGTGTGTTCATTATGTAGAGTGTACCAAGTTGCCAGTGTTAAAGCAGAGTGGAATTGTTCTTTCTAATTTTGCGTTGTGTTAATTATGTAGAGTGTACCAAGTGGCCAGTGTTAAAGCAGAGTGGAATTGTATCAAAACTCTCCCTGACTTGTCTGGAACAGGTTTTTTTGGCTCTTTCCATTATCAATTATTATCTGCTGTATCTATCTATTGTTTTGAGTGATAAGCAGATGATTGTTGCTCTTATTGCCAGGAAGAGCAACTTGTGTAAAATTTGGTCCTGATGCGAAATATGTAGCAGTAGGATCAATGGATCGCAACCTCCGGATATTTGGGCTGCCTGCGGATGAAGGTCAGCCAGAATCATGAAATGTCTACAACTTGCCTGATTTGGGAAGTGGACTTCTTGATGTTCCTTGCAACAGGGTTTTCAGCTTCTGTTGGGATGTGTACTGTATTAGCTGATGAAGCAAATGGGAGAACCTGAGTTCTTATCAATTTTGGCGTGTTGGCTCTCTACTCAATTTTCTATTACTGGAGCCATGTGCCTAGGTGCAATTTCACTTGGAGTAAAATTGAATAGCTAGTCAATCTTTTTACATTATTTATCGTTGTGATTTCCTACATATAGACCTTACAATTAAACTACATGAGATTTTGCTTCCTGGGAGAATGCTTGCTACTTTATCAAATACCCTTTTAGGTTTGTAATATGCCTTTCACACAATGTATTCCTTATTGGCCATTACGCTATCTTGTTGACATTATCCTTAACAGCTTTGTTCGATTATGAACACTATAAATTGAAATTTAATGGATTTTATGGCCTAAACTTGTGGTGGACGGATCTGATGTTGGTGCTCATGAATCATGAACGTAAACGAACATCTGGAGTTTACAATACTTTTTAAGAGTTGATTTATGCATTTACCCTTATGCCAATTGGATGGTTATAAACCTTTTTGATGTGTTGTGTGAAGAATGTCTCAAACAGCCAGACTAAAGTAATATAATTAGCAAAAATTTACCTAACATTTGATTAATAAAATAATTAGAATTGACTTTAAGAAAAGTACACCAAGTATCATATATTTCAGCTAAAGTAATTTGCCAAGAAGCCCCGAGATATGTAACTTCTGGTAGTTCGAATATTATCATTAGTAAAAGGCTTAGCCTAGGTTCCATTTCTGAAGGTATCATCCCAGTTGAACATATCTAATGTTCCAAAAAGCCTAATCCTCAACAATTCTTCGTCATTTCGGCCATCTTTTTATGGGAAATACCCAGGAAACACAAATATTCTTACAATTGCTGCGTGGCCAATGGTGCGTATGCTTTTGACGGGTAAACAAAACAAATCAATGACAAAAGCATGCAATTCAATAATTCACAGTTTAAACAACTCTCCTTTTAAAAAAATACACCAAACAACTGAATGTAATTCAGACTGGAAATCATACAATATATGAATCCAAACCAGCTCCAGATCGTTATGTTTCAATAAATAATTAATATAAACTCTCACAATGTTTAGGTTGGGTTGCCCCAAAAACCAATCTTACATCAAGGGTTGAAATATGTAGGATCCTACTTGTTACCTCTCCTAATTTTACAACAATGGTGAGCATGTTGCAGGAAATTCTTATGTGAAAGAAGATTATATCTTTCTAAGGACAATCAGCTCTACAAACTAAATTAAATCTCCTTAGTAGCAAATGATAAATTTGTCTACACCGATGGACACCAATAGCATAATGATTTGAAGTATTGTTGCTAGAAAGACAATGCTGCATAATTGGAAAACGCATGGTTGAAAAAATAAAGAATAGTCACAAGTAATTAAGACAGTAATGACAGGCTTCCTGCTCCTTGTGTCAGCTAACATATCTTGAAGCATGTGTAAACCCCCAAAGCTGCACGTGTAAGAATTATCATCAACATGAGAGACACCAATTTGAATACTTTTAAGTGTGCAGCTATGAATAAGTGAAGAAATGGTAAAGACATCGTTCAAAGAGAAGAAGTCATGTATCTGAAAATTCACCTTCTCAATTCTCTGATCACTCAATTTGGGAAAAACATGCAGCAATTGAAGGGTTAACTCTGCTAGACACACAAATAGTTCTAGCACTAAAATTTAGGTTCGTATAAGACAACATAAAATACTGAAAAGCATAGATCATTGTGGGGCAATTGTTTAAGAGGAGTCCAAAGGGAGGAATAATTGCAAAATGAGGGAGAGAGAGAGAGAGAGACAGAGAGAAGTGTTCTTACTGATTGTGGGGTTTTAGAGAGAGAGAGAAGTGTTCTTGCTGATTGTGGGGTTTTACTTAGCTCTAGCGATATTCAAAAGAAAAGACATCCTCTAGTCTATGCACATATTTTACTGATTAAACTCCTTTTTCCTTTTTCATTTTGCCAAGAAATCTGAAGCCATTTTTAAAAATTGAGCGGTTAAATACCTAATTGAATTAAAGGACATTTAATACATCAGACATCATGACCTTCTAGAGTATCCCTTCTGTAGTCTAGAAGTGTCCCTTGGGTTTGGGGATATCTGGTTGGTTAACTGTTTCAAAAAAGACCAATACCATCCATCAAGACAAAATGGACCCCAAGAACTGCGGTGTAATGTGTGAACAATATTATAATTTTTAAGCATTCCAAAACTTCAATTGGGAACATGATGGAAACAAAAGGAACAAGCACTGTAATGAAGTAAGAACAAAAATAAGACAGGATGGGTTTACGGAAAGTTGCAAAGCGGCCAAGAAGAAAAAGATCATAAATAAGCAATAGGCAAGGAAAGAAAACTTCCTTAAGCCCAAGTTTGGTCCAGGCATTATTTTCACGTATTTAGAGTAGTTAAAAGTACCTCAACATTTTTTAATTCAAACTCTGGTTTGTGGGCTAGGCATAAATTCCCAAAAGTTTCGCAAGGACTGCTAGTTCCATTTAACCTATTTCAAGGAAGATAGGAAAAAAACAAAATTGAAAAGGTTAGATTAAGAATATAAAATCTAAGATGAGATTTTGCATCAATAAAATAATATAAAAATAGAGTACTAGAAGCAACTTACAGGTCTCCATCTAAGCATAAAGCAAAGTTGCCACCACCAAGCGCTAGTAAGTCATTCAAACACATGTAATAATATCGGTTGGCACCTATTTACATCAGTGAATCACAAGATCAATATAGAAATGTGTAGGAAATGATCTTTTTTAGGATTTACCACCAAGATTCAATTTCTTGTATTAAGTGTTCATACCATCCATCAATAGCATGACATCGAAAGCCATTTCTGTTTAGGTAGGAATTACAAAACCTTTATTGATTTATTATGATTTACGCTACTAAAAGAGACCTCAAGAGCATCCCTTCCAAAATAATGAATAAGTAATCAAATGTTCATTCGTCACTACAGCAATAATATTGGTTTAATTAGTAGTCCTGGAAGATTATAAGAAATTAAGTCTTTACCCTATTTTCATGCTTTCTAACTATTTATATATCTAGCACTCACCATAAGGAATTCATTTAAATTCACAAGACAGCAAAAAAACTAGTAAACTGAGAAAATTAGCTTTCTTAAATTACTAGATAACAAAAACATGGCCCACTATAAGGTGGCTTCAAATAAAAGACATTACTGACAACTCTGTGCTTGTTGCAAGAAGCTTTTCTTAATTCTCTTGACAATAAACTGGCTGATCAAATCAGCAATGAATTAAAGCACACAAATAGGACTCGCATTCAGAATCTTGGGCATAGAACCACTATCTCATGCCTCATAAAAATATCTACTCTGAATTCATTCCATATGTGGTCCAAGAATAAAAAAGTAGATATAAGTGCTTACCAGTTGGTCTAAATAGCCTTGGTTCACCATATATAGTTGTGAATACAAATGACTGATTTGTTCCCTATCATTGGAATTGGAAAAAGGTAAATATATTCAATACACAAGTAGTGAAAGAGAAAAAGGGAACAGAAAACACACAAAGCACGTAAAAATGTACAAAACTTATTAATAAAGTTAATACCTGATATTTTCTCCTCGGTGTAGGTTTCAGTGGACATTCTAGCAGCCCGCCAAATACAGCACCTTCTCTATCACCAGCAACCTAGGCATTTCATAACAGAATCTCAAATAAATAAGATACAACTGCATTGATGAAAGATACACTGAATTGATGAAACTTTCATGATGAATGCAATGGCAAATCAACAGATATGAATATGAGCATACCAATAAACAGGGACCAGAAAGGTCAGCACTCTTGCGAATAAGAGTCCGAAGAGATATACCATGCTTCAACGTACTGCCCTTCATTTGAAAAAATCAACAGTGAGTCAAGATCTAAATGCAATAACAGAATTTAAGCTAAATGGGATTCACAAATTTTACCTATATAATAAAACCCATTGGCATCCTTTTGCTATATTAGGAAGGGAACAATGAAAGAACTCTAACAATTCGGAGGAAATAAAAGATGACTCATCCATGAGATGGGGTAATGGGCTCCGTGGAGTCTGCTCTTCTCGTGCTTCCTCAAATACATCACTTTCGCTGCTGCTCCTTCCAGAGGCACCATCCTCATTGTTGTCTTGTTTTTTATCTGTTTGTTTACTCTCAAAAATTGTATGACTTTCTTTACCATCTTCACCAGAATTTTGGAAATCTTCATCCTCACTTATTGTGTTGCATTCATGATACCTAACTGAGTAATCATCTTGCTGTTTCAAACCTTTACTGCCCCATCTAACAGGTGGTGAATGAATTTGCTTTAAATCATGTTGCTGTTTGTTTGATCTAGACCTACCGCCAAATTTTAATGAAGGGACAGTGAAGGGAAAATATGAAGAAATTGATCTTCCTTCATTAGAAAACTGCCTGGCCTACACATTCAAATATCTCTCATCACAACCAAAATCAATACAAATTCACAAGTAACATGAAAATGTAAGATAGCAATTATATTGTCCTTAATGTGTGCAATCAAACCCTCTCAAAAAAAAAAAAATTCAAGGGTTCCCTTTTAAAAAACATGCAAAACTTTTATTATATTTCTTCACCTACAAAACAAAGCCTTTAGTCTCCTCTCTAATGTTTTTTGAGGTACCAAAACATGACCTACTCATCAGGGCCAGAAAAGATGAAAAAAGAGAACTTTTTCATATCTCCAGAAATAACATTACAAAAACAGATGCATATCCACAAATCTCATATGCATATAATTCAATCAAAACAGCCAACAAAACCACATTATCATCCAAAACATCAATAAACAAATTGAACAGCATAACTACATTGAACAATACCAATCAGATCTAACATTCCTCAAAAATAAAAGATACAAGAAAATACAAAAGAACCCATCAATGAAATACTTAATTATACCATAAAGAATGATGAAATTACCTGCGAATTATCTGGTGGTGAACATGGAGAAGAAGAAGAAGAAGAAGCAGAAGGATTCGATGAATTAGGAAAAAAACGAGACAGCTGGTTTGAGACTTTATCTTTCAACCCATGCATATTCTTTTGTCCCGACTTTTGCGTGAAAGTTAACAACTTTGAATGTTAAGTACACAAGGTTCTTCAAAAGATTATGATCATAGGGTGTATTTGTTGTGTGTGTTATTTTTCAGGAGAGATAGAGAACTGAGAAAGGAAGGAAACTTCGTCGGTGGAGAGAGGAAGGAAAGATAAAAGATGTGTTATTATGTGATGCGGACATTGGACATGTACATTGGCAATAGAGCGAAGGTTGGGTGTCTGCATTTGGGGACTTCTTCGTTCTGTTGCCTTTTGAACAAGGAAAATATTTTTGATTGGTGGTTTGGTTTGTTACTCTTTTGGGCAATGTTTGGTAGGGGGTTAAAATGATATGAATGAGGTTTGCTCTTCTTTGGGAAATTTTATTGAAAAATTTTATTTTTTTGTTAAAATAATGCACAATATAAATATGGACAAGAAATTAAAGTATCAATTAATTGAGGAAAATTAGAAAGTATCAATTAATTTAGGAAAATTAGAATATAAATACTTTATATATCATATTAAATTTGAATTTTTACAATAGATTTCCTCTCAAAATAGTAATGATAAAATATTTTTAAGAAAATAAAATATAAAAATACCTAATTATAGCAACAATTTAAAGTATTTATTAATGGTTTAATGTTTTGAGTGCTTGTATTATAATATAACAATATTCATTAATAACAACATGTTTATTTGAAGGATTTGTTGGATTTATTTCTGTTTTTGTTGAATCATCCCCTTATAAACCTTTAATTTTCATATTTGAATGATTCATTTTCATATTTAAATGATTTCTGCCATATTTGATTCTTAACATTATATATAAGGCACACAATAATCCTATTTTTGTTGCTCAAAATTTAACAATCACTAGTCATAAATTCGCGCATTACACGGAGTGGTTATAATAGTAAATTATAAATAAATTTAATATTAATTTAATTAATTAATTGAATAATTAATTATTATTTTATTAAAAATTATTATCAAATAAATAAAATATAAATATAAATTTCTCAAAATTTTTAATTATATAGAAAGATATTTATAATAAAAAATTATCTATTAATTCATACTTTCAATTTTAGATAGCATAATTTCAAAAAAAAATTATTAAATTTGAGTGAAGTAATTCTTAATAATCAATCAAATAAGTAATATTAAGTATTTCATAATAAAAATAAAATTAATAGATAATTACAGATTATATATGCAACTCGCGCATTGCTACAGGTAATATCTATTTTGTATTTTATGAATTTCATTCTTTTTTCTCTTTTGCCTCCATTTTAACTTAATTTCCTCCCTCTCTTTCTTTCTTTCTCTAAAAAAATAATGTAGTAATTAAATTATAAAATTATAGAAAACACCAAAAAAGGGAAAAAACAAGAAATTTTTACTTTATTTCTAACCATAAAAATTCCAGCCAAAACCAAAGAGAGAGAGAAACTTAAATTGTAAAAGAAAATATAAAATAAAGGAACTCAAAGAAAAGAAGAGAAAATAGAAATAGCAAAATTATAAAATAATACAAAATAAATCAATAAATAATTAATAAATAGTAAGTGCTCATCTTTCAAGCAAGAAACGTTATGGAGGCATGATGACAAAAATAAAGGAATAATAATTTCAATCCTCTTGCTGTAGAGCCATTCACTCCTCTATCAGCCGACGATATAAGCCCCCACAAATTTCAGCATCCTACCTTTAAATGTTTATCCTCCGGCGAAGTAGGGTGAGGAGGTGGAGGTGTGGCAAAGGAGAACCGCGAATGAAAGGTCTGTCAAGAAAGAACCCATACTGATCATTATAGTCCTCACGTGGAATGCAATTTCTCCCGACCATTATATGTTATTCTGCAAAAGACGATGAAACAATAGACTGATGATATTCTATTTATAGGCATTTCAATTTGAATTAGGCAACTGAGTTCCTTTGTAAAGCTTTTGTAACTTCAATTTTACAAAATGACGCATTCATATGAGGAGCTTCACAAACAAAACTTGAAGTTCAGAACTGAGTTGAATATTACGAAAATTCAATTTTGTGACACATGTAAGTATTTGGATATTACAAAAATTTATTTTATGACACATGATAAAAATCAAGATGTGGAGCCAATTTTGGATGCCACTAATCTATCACTTATTTGTGTTTTTTTTTTCAGTGGAATCATGGATTGATCATGAGGAAAAATCCTATTGAGGAGATTGAAAAACAAAGTACATTGTGCTCTTTTATTCATCACAATTTGATAATATGGTACGTCCCAACAGCACCTAAATAGGTGGATAGGTAACTTCATGGAGACCCATTATTAAGAAAATTACAGGACTTACAACAGGATATTGGAGTTGGAGGGGTTCTGTAGCAAACACAGTGAGGACACTCACCAAATTTAGAATTCGGCTATGGGATACCATGTCACGCAGGGAAAGCACCTATAAGACAAAAAATTTAACCAAAATCAGAAATTTTATTTGTTCATCAAAAAACATATTAAGATTTTCAAACTTGTCAAAAATTAATTTCAACCAAAAAAAATTGTAGAAAGAGGGGGAGATGGGCTCCTGTTACCATGACTTCTTTCATGATCATCACCAAGGCAAGAAGACAAAACGAAAGCAATGAGGATAAGAGTGACGACAATAGACATTGAGGCAACAACCATTAATGTTTGTAAGAAGTAGCTACATTATCAAATAGATGAATGTTGAACACACAAACCCAAAAAAAAAAAAAGGAATGGATATAAAAGCAACACCTTAGTGTGATATACATAACTTTTATCTGTGAAAGCGAAGTCCAATCCTAAAAGACCAGCAACCACTTTGAATACTTGGAAATCTTTATTAGAATTAATAGCTCCAGCTTCAAAAAGATCCTACATAATCACAATAAAGCCACAATAATACATTAATAATATAAAATATACATGACTAAAAAAATACTATTCATAACAAAAACTACGAACCTGTAAAAAAAAATGTCATTCATAACAAAATTACTAACCTATGTTACGATTCCACCTGATGAGTATTATGCAGTTGATGCATAGTTCTCAATAGCAAGTGAATGAAGACCAGCCTGATGGTGAAGAATCATAAATGGAGAAAAAATGATCAGAACCAAGAGAGGAACCTTGAGCAGGCAAGGCAAGGGCAGCATCAATATCAGCAACAACAAGCGCAAGTTCTTTCACAGATAGATGACCATCTCTATCCTTATCCAGCTCTTAGAACTTATGATCCAAGAAACTGCTAAACACCTCCTCATCTCCAACCAACTCCATTATATTTGCATCGTTTAGAACCTGTCCGTTTTATAATCCATTATAAAAAATCAAATTTGATAATCCATAATAAATTATATTGACACTATGCATATAAAGGCGTTTAATTTACAGGCTACAGTATTGGATACATCGAATTAATTGTCTATAATCTATGATGCGCCTTTTTTTTTTTTTTTTGAAATTTAATTCCATGGATATGTCTAAGGAATTTACTAAAGTAAAATAAAAATGTAAAATATTATCCAAAATAATGTTCTTATGTAATAGGCCAAACACCATTCAACATTATTACACTACGAACTTAAGATACAAACCTGGACGAACCGAATCCATTACCTAGCAATGAACCGCACCCAAGCATGCCTGTAATTATAATTCCATTTACACATCAAATTATAATTCTTCCAAAAAAAAAAAAAAGCAAAAAGGATAAAATCACGAAAAAAGAAAACGAATCTCTTCCCCTTTGGAGAGATTGAGTCAGAGAGTAGATTTGATCTACAAAAGGATCTCCGATCCGCAAAAGAAGTATATCGAATCCTTTTATAGAATTAAAAGGCCGTAGGTGGAGGACGAAAAATGAAAGTTAAATCTTCATTTCAATAAAATATTGAAATCATTTTTAGAGTTATAAGATTTCAAATTTAAATCATAAAAGAAAAATAACATTAAATTTTACATCTTTACTAATAAAATATGTACTCGAATGTCAATTAATAACAAAATATTATCCATATATGCTCTGAATTGTTAGATACATATAATAACAGAAATATGATGTATGTTATAATAGAAATATGATGTGTGTTCTTTTATTTAAGTCAAATACATAAAATGCTCCTCAATTTTTATAAAAAATATTTTGCCTCTTACTCTTTACTTGTAAATTATTAAATATTTTAATTTTAATGTTTAATCTATTCAATTTTTTTTTTTTGGTTAATGTATTATGTGTAAATTACACATATTAAAGTGAATAAAAGACACACACACAAACAAAAATGTGTACAAAAAAGTTGAATACAGCACAAATAAACAAACAAAATTTTTATCGTTTTCTAACGAAAAAAGTTTTGATCACTTTATTTAATATATTTGTTTGTCGTTTATGAAAAAATAGAAAAACAAGATTTTCTAAAATTATTTGGGCATTTATCGATCTTCTTCTTCATGTTTATCCTTCAACGTTTCCTCTATTTCTTATTCTATTTCCTTCAAATTTGATATCTTGAAAATGGTTAAGGTAGGAACATATTCAAACCTGCTAAACAAAAAAGAAAAAAGGTTGATGGATACAAGTTTTCAACTGTCAATAATTTTTTTATTTTTTATTATTCACATTTTATCTTCTATTTTTTTTTAAAAAAAAAATAGATGTTTATGGTTTGTTTGGGTCTTAGATTGATATCACCTCTTTCCCTTGTTCATAAAAATTGCATCCATACCTGGTCTTAGACATAAAAAGGTGTTTGTTTTTTCTTTTAAAGGAGTTTTTTTTTAAAAAAAATTTTTGGTATGCAAAAGTGTTAAATATATATTCATATAACAGTTCATTTTAAAATAAGTAGAATATCTAATAGCTACAGTTTTTTTTTTTAAAAAAAAAAAAACTTTTTGTTACTTTTATCATTGTTAGGTTCTGTTTTTATATATAATAAGACATATATATAATTAATTTCTTATACGAATTCTAATATAGTATTTTTTTTTAATATTATTTTTATAGAATAGTAGATTATTTATTTTAATTTTCAGTTTCAGTTTTAGGCTGTGCGCACTTAGACAAATTTTAACTGAAATCATTTTGCAATTGGCCAAAATTCAATAAGTCTATTATTGGTGTAGTTTAAATTTGTTTCATTATTGATTAGCAAACAACTATTCAGTCCTTTGGAGAAGTCAATCCTGCTTAGTTACTACGGGCAAATATACAAAAATGTGCCTACATAATAATTATTTCACTAATTTTATGCTAGTGCGATATACAATTTAATAACGCAATGAAATAAATTTTATAAAAAAATGTATTAAATTTGTTGCATAATAAAAATAAAGTAAGAATCAATAATTAAAACTAAAAAATGTATAAATTTTAATTAAGAGAAATAACTGATGTAAAATAAAATAAAAAATAAATAAATAATGTAGAGTCAAAATAATCATTCATAGGAAAAATGAAAGAGAATATACAAAAAGTGGGCAGTGAAAAACAATCTCTTTATAATCAATATTGGTTGAATGAAAGTGAATTTTTTAAAATAAAATAAAATAGAGAGAATTAATGAGTTTTTTCCGAAAGGTTTAATTTTGGATAGGGTAATTTCTACTAGATTATAGTTCAATCTTTTCACAATATACATTAATTTTAAAAATTTTTCAATAAATTGAAGAATAAAGATAGATTATTGTTACATCATGACAAAAACTAAATTTCACAAAGTGAAAATATGAACATTAATGTCATACATTGCAAGTTTAAAATTATTAATATTATGTTTTTACCTCTTTATATATATATATATATTTCTATTTAATTTTATAATATTAACAATAAAGCTATTAAATGATATATATTTAATATTGTGTATATATATATATAATACAAAACTTCCATCATGAAATTCATTCTCATAATCAATAACTAAGATTATAAATATACTATAAATCAGGTACATATGATAATTTTTATATTTATTTTTAAGAGCATCTTCAATAGTGTTCTTTATTTTAAAGAGTATCATTTATATAATAAAAAATTATCTTAATTGATATTTAAATACAAAGAGTAAAAAATTTTATTTAAATTCAATGAATTCTTTATAATAAAAAAATTACTATTAGAATTAAAAAAAATAAACAAACTAAATTACAGAAATCTACAAAATAATATATATTTAAATTTATCTAGACAAAATATAGATGAAATAAAAAAAAAAGCAATGAAATCATGCTGATGATAACCTAAAAAGATTAAAAAAGGAAAAAAAACTTTAAAAAAGAAAAGATGAAGAAAAAATTTAAGATTTTTTTTTACAATTAATAATGCTTTTGTTATATTGATTTATACTGAAAATATTGAAGCAAAATAATATTACCACTCAATCACTAAACTAAATACTATGACAAGAGATAAACTTATGTGAATCTATATTAAAAAGAGAAAATAATTTAAATTTGTGTAAATCCTTCTTGAAAGTAAAATAAAAATGAATAATATAATAATAGAGGTTAAGAAATA
>CATIWR010141192.1:0-57351 GCA_949677035.1 Omphalea diandra
CCAACACTCTAGGCACAAACACATAGATATTAGACATCATTTTCTTAGAGATCATGTGTAAAAGGGTGATGCTATGTTAAAATTTATTAACACAAATCATCAACTTGTAGATATTTTCACTAAACCTCTAAATGAAGAAAGGATGAACTCCATTAAAAGTGAATTGGGAATGCTTGATGGAAGCTCCCTAAAGTGAAAATTTTCTATCTTATGTGAAATATTGCTATGAGCATTGATATCTGTTGATTTGTGATATTTATGGGTGATAGAGTTAAGTGGATTACAATGTTTTTAAAAATTCAACTATCTTTCATTGATGACTCATAATTCGCAGTCGCTATTCTTTCTTCACAATTGCGAATTACAAGTCAATTTTCCCGACTGTCAAACATCAATTCGCAATCACAAAATTTCCTTTCCACCGCGAATTTTGTCAGAGTTTCAAAATTTTGACCGTTAAGGCACGTATTCCTGAGGAAAATTTATCCGTTACTCACAATTTTCAGAATTCGTGGCCGCTACTTGAAAAATCGCAGACGTAAATTTAGGTAACTGCCTTCCATTTATTAGATTTGATGGCCAACCATTTCCAACCCTTCATAACTCTTCTTCTAGCCATTTTTAGTCGTTAATATGCCTCTTCAAAGGCTATATAAACCTTTTAAATAGTGTTTTTCATCACTTCATCTCACTTTTTAAACACTAAAACTCTTCTAGCATCAATCTTCTTCTAACTTTCTCTCTTGCTTACAATGGCCCCCAAGAAAATTTCTAGAGCAGAAAAGGGTAAAGCAATGCCTCAATCTTCTGGTGCCCCTATCATTCAACAAATGAAAGGTGTAACCAAAGAGGATAAGGAAAGGTACAAGGCCAACACTTCCAAAATAATTCTTCCCAACAAAATTCCTTCCTCCTTTCTCTAGACACTCGACATGAACAATGAAGTGCGAGCGTTCCTATCGAATCTAGGATGGAACGAGTTCATCTTTCGAGATGAACTCGGCTACGCGGAGGTGATACAGGAATTCATGTGCACCATCTAATTAAGCAGAAAAGCTGAATCTCCTGCAGGTCAATATGAGTTAGTATTCCAGGCATTTGACGACCCTTTTTATATAACCTTTGACCAAATTTCATCCCTTTTTAACTTGCAAGTCACAAAACACATTCCTTTCATCATCTCCGTACTTGATGTCATCTACTCTGAATTTTGGTCGGAGATCTCTATCAAAACCAAACACGACCCTCGCTCCTCACTAACCAAACACATAAAATCTTTACCCCTTTGGATCCTTCATCGCATTAACACCTTCTCGATTAATACAAAAGGTGATGGTAATGAGAAGGTGTCCCAAAAAGACTTGGCTTTTTTGTTCTGCCTTATTAAAAACAAACCAATCCAAATCGATCAATACCTTGTAGATCAATTGATTCACATGAGCATAAAGCCAAAAACCCAATTTCTCTTGCCCTCCTACATTACTGCCATCTACAGATATGTTGGAGCACTTGATGAGGAAAAAGAAAAATTTCTCGCCAAGAAGTTCCTTTCATCCCAAAACTTCTTAGACTTAACCTACTTGATCAATGCTAAAGCCATTCACCTAGATACTTACGCTTATACCTTGGATGCTTTCAGTGCAAAGCAGATGGAGAGTTCATATGCTTCTAAGAGGAAGAGGCTCCACGTAGAAGAAGGCACAAATGTTATTCCTCCTCCTCCTCACAAACCAAAGTCCAAATTGTCTCTTACCACTATCAATAACTAATTGGACAAACTAATGAGGATGATTAAGAGAAGCTTCCTCTTCCTTTCACACCTTTACAGTGGTATGGTAGATCTTCAAGAGAAACTAAGAGTTCCTCCTTGCGACCTTCTGGACTTCACTGAGTTTGAAGACACTCAAGATAAGGATGACAATGAAGATGTTGAGGTTAGGGATGAAACTGAGGGAGCCATACAAAAGCAAGCAGTAGACACTACTGGAGATGATGATGATTCTCCTAGTTTCTAGCTTAGGAATCTATTTTTCTTATTTTCTTGTTCTTTGTTTAGTTTTTTTTTTATTTGTTTTCAAACTTGTGTGATCCTACAATTGTCAATAATCTTGCAAATACTTGCTTTATGTGATTGATACATCTTCTTTATAGTTTACTTTCTTATGATTGCTCCTAATCCATACTTATGCTTGTTCACATTCTCCTTTAACACCCTCTTTTTGATCTTGACAAAGGGGGAGAGATATACACTAAGAAAAATCTAAGTTTAGAGACTAAGGGGGAGTAAGTGAAAATAACTTGCAACCATAGCATAAGTTGAGGGGGAGCTTCATACTATCACACTTAGGATTTTTAAGGCATTTCTCTTAAATTAATTGAATGTCACACTTAGAATTTCATCTTAAGTGTTCATTGATTCTATAGTATACTTAACTTCACATTTCTGCATTT
Source organism: Omphalea diandra (assembly GCA_949677035.1). NCBI lineage: Eukaryota > Viridiplantae > Streptophyta > Magnoliopsida > Malpighiales > Euphorbiaceae > Omphalea > Omphalea diandra. Next base: position 2,452 of record CATIWR010141192.1, read on the forward strand.
ATCGTTTAACTTTGGATCAATCTAAGTTGTCAAATTCAAAAAGGGCGAGATTGCTGGACTAGGAGGATTAATCCTAAGTCCAGGAACTCTTTTAATCTTGACAAAGGAGATTGATCAATATTAATGGTTTATTTAAGTATTATTTTGTAGAAATTAGTAGGATCTTTAAGTGAAATTGGATGGAGCTCTTAAAATTCCAAGTTGACTTATAAATTGCGACCACAATCCATGAAAAGATGTGCTAGGAATCAAACAGGTGAATCGCAGTGCCATTCTCGGCCATGACTCACCTAAAAAAAGGAGTCCAAAAATGACTGACTAATTTACAGTTTATGTCATGTCATAGTCACGACTGCGATTTTCAAAAAGCCTCAAGAGGGAAATAAGTCCATAACCAGAGCTTGACAAATGTTCTAGGTGACCGTTGAAAGACAAAAATCGTGAAGGCAACTTGTTGGTAGGGACCGCAATTCGTGAAGTGGAAGATGTAATTTATGACAGAAGAATTCACGTCTTAAGTCGCGGCTTGCACAAAGAAATTCACGACCACTACTTTTGTTAGTAGAAGAAATGCAACACTATATTTTCTTAGTGAACCAATGGCAAGAAGACACGTGGACTAGTTGTTAGACACAAACTGGATTTTTTGCTGCAAGTTTTGGCTCTCGTATGAAAATTTGGAATTCGCGACCGCGAATGAGCAGTAGCGACTGCGACTTCAGTCTGACAAGCATGCAGAATCTATCTAGCATACCTTGAAGATTCTATATCAGTTTTATTGCAATGTCTCTTTGGTGGGTAGAGGTTATAAATACCTCACCAAACAAATGTAAATGTAAGAGAATTGATAACTTTGTAACTAAACTCTTGCAATTTTGCTACTCAATCTTTTCTATTCTTTTAGACATTGTTTGATGTGAGCATAAACACCATTTGTAAAAGTTGTAGTATGAGCCTGTAAAAACACTAAGAGTGGTTGTTGTGTGAGCCTTCAAAACACAAGTGTAAAAGTTTAGTGTGAACTTGAAAACACCATTGGTAGATAGTGGAACACCCAATTGCTAAGAATTAGGGAGTGGACATAGGATTAATTATACTCGAACCATCATAAATCTTATGTCTACTTTCTACTCATTCTCTTCCCTATCTTCTTGTTTTATTTTTTATATACCAATTCAACCCCCCCCACCTCTTTTTTTGTGCCTAGGGGTAACACTTAGGATAAATGTAAGTTAACTTGGATTATTTATTTATGATCCAAGATTGATAAGTATAAGTTGAAAAGGAAGTTAGGCATGAATAGTATAAGAATTCAAGGATGAATTATGTAAGGAGGGGTGATTTGTAAGGCTTAAAACTTGGTCCTTAAAGGTCCCTCATGAATAAGGACTCCTTATCTTAAGTTATGAGCTTGAGGAGGCTAAATTTGATGAAATGGTGGTGACTTTAATGATATAATGATGACTAATTAAGATTTGATATGAGTTAAAAAAAAGGGCTAAGAGATACGAAGGTAAAAAATCATGTCATAATGAGAATGTAAGTGTAAGTTAAGATATATAAGTAATCATATGTAAGAAAGGATAATTAATGAACAAGAATGAATAATGGAATTAGATGTTTAATAATTAAGAATATTTAAATATTATATGTGAAGGAAAGTAATGTTAAAGTGCATGTTAAAAAAAATATAAGAAGACAACAGAAGCTAAGGTATAAACTAAGTTAGGTGTATGATCTCCAATGGCTACTAAGGTGTGCAAGTATGCTTAATGTGTGAGAAAATGACATTTTAATGAATTGTTTTAGATCTATTTTAGATCTATAAAGTTTGTATTTGAAGTGTCTTGAAAGAAGGAAGAAAAAGTTAGACAATTACATAAGTGCCTTGTCTTAATGTTTGTTGTCCATGTTTATTTAATGTGTGCCTAATATACATTTAAATGACATGATAATGAGGTGTTTTATATGATTTTTAGATTTCTATAGTTAGGGTTTTAAGTGTGTTAAAGGAAGGAGCAAAGATTGGAAGCAAATCTTGTCAAAGGTTTGAATGCTCTATTTAGGAATCTTAGTCTTTTCACACCCTTTTAACTTTATTTTCTTTCTAAACATGACTCAAACTCAATTTTAAATCTAAATTTAAGCCTGAAAATTATGTTTGAGGTGTATTAAAAAATAAACAATGGTGGAAGCATAAGTTTATGGGTTAAAAGTAGTATTTTTGGTGGACTTTTCAAAAATACTCTACTTAGGCATTTTAGTCTTTATTCATCTCTTTCTCCTTATCTTTTACACAAACACGATTCCATCCCTATTTTCATCAATTTTTACTAGGTGAAAAACTCACCAAAATTCTCTTAAAATCTCTCCTCCATCCACGACAATCAAATCAAATTAGGAGAACCAAGTTTATTCATCCATCTTTTAAGCAAGTTGGTATCTTGCTCCTTCCTATTTCAAGTAAGTTATAATTTTCCATATCTATTATATATTTGTGTTATGTTTGAATAGTGTGTTTATGGTGTCTTTAAGCTAGATGATGATGAAAAAGATGAAGTTGGGTGTTAGTATGACATAAAAGTGATGTTGTCTTCTAAAAGAGTTTTAGATGTACATGAAGTGCATGGGTTGTTTTTTTTTATTCTTGATATGGTTTTTATTTTTTTTTTTTGGTTCTTGATGTTTAATAGTTTATTAAATGTTAGTTAGTGTTCTAATATTCATATTTGAGAAGAAAATTGAGCTTAGTTAGTGTTTTACACATTGGTTAAACTAAAGGCAAATTAATGCAATATACAATTGAAGCTTTAAACAAAGGTGATATATATGGATTGATTACATAAACTCTTGATTATTATTGACTTCTTAAATGTTAATTGGTACCTTAAAATTCTTGTTTATAATAAGAATTGGGGCTTGATGGATGTTTAAAACCTTAGTTATATTGAATTAGATATTAATGTAAGCTTATGATTGTTCTTAATGTAAATGAGTTTTAATTGTAAGGATAATTGATGTAGTTTGAGTTCTTAAATGTTTTATATATAGCTTTATGAACTTGAGGTTTAAAGTTATATTCAAGTCTTGAAGAATGTGTTACTTCCCAATTATGATGGAGATAAGTATGGTTGTCATAATGAACAAATGGATGGGTTTCATGAAGTCCTTATATAAAGGAATATGTTTATTAGGAGAATTTATGTTCAATTAAGGTTTATGATATTGTTAGACACTCTAGACCTTATAGGAGGATGTTGGCCTAGGGCACCAAGAAAAAAGGTTGAATTGATGGGTTATTTTAAAACTAAGAAGAAGATTTACATGTTTAGGAAGTGAAGAAGAAGATGAGAATAATCAATACAAAGGTTTATAGTGGTTTGGGTGTTAACAAACCCTACGTTCACTCCTCAATTCTACACAATTAGGTATTTCACTCAACTAACTTGGTGTTTTCAAGCTCACACCAAACTTGTACAATTTATGTTTTATGGCTCACACAAAAACCTTATAACTTGTGTTTTCCAGGCTCACACAAAAACCTCTCACAAGTGTTTTTAGGCTCACACTTCAACCTCTTATAAGAGTTTTAGAATTTAGGCTAACTCTCAACCTACTTATAATAGTGTTTATTGCTCACACCAAACAGTCAACCACACTTAAAGAAGAGTAAAAGAATAAGTAGCAAATAGGCAAGAGTTTGGTTATAATTAATTCAATTCTCTTACATGTACATTTGTTTGGTGGAGTATTTATAGCCCACATCCACAAAAGAGATGTTAATTTAAAACTATCCCTAAATCTTCAACTTATGTTAGGCGGATTTTACATTTAATACTTGTCAGGAAGAAGTTGTAGTCGCTACTATCATTTCGTGGTCACGAATTTCCAATTTGTATTGAAGAGCTAAAAATTGTGGCAGAAAACACCATTATATGTCTAACGGCTAGTCCACATGTCACTCATTCAATGGTTGTCCAAGAAAAATAGTCGTTGTGTTCTACCCGTCACTTAAAAGTCACGATCGCGAGTTCTCTTTACTTTGGGCACCACTGAGACTGAATTCTTCTATTATCGTGACCATTAATTTCCCCTCGTGATTTTTGATATTCAATAGTTACCTGGGAAACTTGGTGTGTTATGGCTATGGTTCCCTCTTTTGTTACTATGAAATTCGCTGCCGCAACTCAGGACGCAATAGCCACTATGAATTCCTCTGTGACTCAAGCTCATTTCCTTAGACTAAGTCACGACTGTGAATTTGCCTGTGAATTCCTCTAACCTATCTCCTTTCATCCTTATAGCTTATTCGTGATCGTGATTTAGAGGACACAGACTACGAATTTGGATAACCTTCACAAGGTGGTAGATTTTGATTTCCATCCAACTTCCAATTGAAAAACTATATTATAAACTGTAAAACAACACTTAATGAAAACATTAGAACTGATCAATCTCTATTGTCAAGATCAAAAGAGATTCATGAATTAGGTTTAACCAACCTAGTTCAACAGAGGAGATGTTCTTCATTTAGCTAAGGTAGGATTATACATGAATATCTTAATGAGTATACGGATGGTTTATGATGTGAAATGAATATATTGATGAATTTAGAAGTATAAATTGATGATTATGAAATAAGTTAAGGATTATAATTATGGATTAATACATGATGTAATGGAAATATTAATTTTGATACCATGGATGAGATAAAAGGAATGAGCTAAGAATGAAGGATGACAGTTAAGTTATAAGTTAGAGATAATGAAAGTTATGTTTGCATGCTTGATAGATGTTTAAGACTTCTTTATCCTTATAAGAGCTTTTGCTTTATTATGATATTTGTTATGTTTATGTTATATATTCTATGGATGAGTTTAAAAAACTTTCTATTTTTTATATATTGTAGTAATAATGTAATGAATGTTTATGATTAGGCTCTTACGTAGGTGATATGATTAAGAGTAAGTAAGGATAAAGCTAAGAGCAAGTAAGGCTAAGGTAAAGAGATAGAGAGAGTAAAGCCAAAGCAAGGAAAAGTTATTACCAATAAAGAAAAATAAGGGATTTTGTTATTTTTAATTGTTCATTACATACATGCATCATGACTTTATATATAAGCCATAGTAGGCAAAATTATATTGATATAAAAGTCATATGCATTTATATGAATGAAATTAAATGCTATGTTTAATTGCCATGTGATGTGAGGGTAGCTCAGGGAAGAAATGGGAATCCAAAAAGTCATAACTAGTTATGGTAAGAACTATAACCTATGCAAAATCAATGTAAAGATATGTATACATGACACAGCTGGTTAGGAAACTCCCTCGTGTAAGAGATAAGTAAAGGATATGGTTGGAGGGGCAACTCTCCTACATGAGAATGATAAGTAAACTTAGTAAAGGACTTGACTGTCCATATGTGTAATGATATGCCTTGTAAATATTATATGTAAATGATGTGTCATGTCGTTAGAAATGCATTCATGTAAAGGCATGTGAGCATGAATATAAACAATATAAATTCCTCACTGAGTTCCCCACAAGGAGCTCACCCCCTACACATACATAATTATTTTGTAAGTTAAGGATAAAATTGATGTCATGGATATACACTTGAGGTCAAAGGCTAGAGGAAAAGTTTTAAGTTATACATAACATATTGTTAAGGCATTACATTGTTTCTTCATAGTTTCCTATGGTAATGATGTATATATATACTTGAAAGAGTTATAAATGTATTAAGCAAATGTCAAGTTATATTCTACATCCTTAATAATCTTCACAAAGTCTAAATTATGAATAATTTGATTATATATGTCTAACATTAATTTAATGTAGAATGAGTATGATGTATGATGTGCTCCATTATTAACTTTCTTATAAATTACATAGAGGAATAAAATGTGTTCGTGTAGCTCTTGGAAGATTATTGTTTGCTTTTCATATAGCTATGTTCCATTGATAGTTTTGCTACACTTATGTAAAGGTATTAAATGTGTCCTATAAATTTAGGCATATGTGTAATTTCAATTTGTATTATAAACATATATGAGGTAGAGATTTGATACCTATTTATCTAGTTATGGTTGATTGAGATTTACATTGCATGCAACTGAAGAAATAAAAGTCCTTTTGCTAGTTTAATGACTTTTTTAAGGAAGAAAATAAAGTATTGAAAATGAAGAATTTAAGTGATGAATTACCTTTAGGAGGTTGTTGAACACCTTTTTATAGATAATATTTTTATTGTATCCTGGGTAATTTCGATCATGTTCTTCTATTATAATTTTGAGTCTATTAGGAGATGTCATTCTTAATGTTGTAACATACAATTGCCCATGATTAAAAAAAAAGGTTTAGAAGATATATGTAACATCATTATCCTCAGTCATTAGTATTCTCATAGGAACACACCTATTGAATAAATGATTTGCAATCCCACATGAATATATACATTGTATAGGTTATCATTTAGATATGTGTAGTTGATAAGCATGGCTATGACACTTACACCACTGCATTTAGGGTACTTGAACATAGTTACATGGAAAATTATTATATGTTGTGTGCACATTATAATATCATAAAGAGTGGCATCATAGAGGTTATTTAAAAGTGTAAGGAGCGTATGGGGATTAGTAGATGGATGAAAGTAATGAAGGAGTGAAGAATGAGGACTAGAAGAGGAAAATTGAACTTCCAACCAATAATAGTAAGCCACCATGATTTTTTCCTATTAGAGTAGGTATACAAATTGAATTTCTCTTCCTTTTGGAGCATATTAGAGAGGAAAAATGTTAAGGGCAACAAAAGAAAGAGAGAGCTAAAGAAGAAATAAAGGAAGAAGAAGAAAAAAAAAAAGAAGAAGAAGAAGAAGAAGAGGGAGAAAAAGTAAACTACCAAAGAAGGAACCTTAAACTTTTCTAGTTTTGGCAAAAGAGGTAAGTCTTCCCATATAAAATTCCTTCTTTATAACATATGATTAGTAAGAATTGTGGAGTAATTATAGGTAGAGCTCATGTACGGAAGTTAAAAATTTAAAGAAATAAGAGCTAATTGTGTTCATTTTGTTGTTAGAGCACATTGTTGCACCTAAAATTTTATAACAATAAAAAAAGAATTAGGGAAAATCTAAAATATTAAAGTTAAAGATTTATGCCTCATCTAGGTACATGTAAAACAATTTTGCTTAATATTGTGTGTGTGAAGAGCTATGGCTCCTTCACTAGGACTAGTTCATAACTTGCTGAAATCTCCTTAGTTTGGATATTTTCACATGAAATTTGTAGGTTTATATCCCTTCTAAATTCTTATATGATACTCTTGCTTAATTTATGTTATGGAAAGAAATATTCCACCTTTATTATGACTGACCTTGAACTTGATGAAACTTGCTCAACATATTGATTCAATTTACCTAGAATTTGATGGCCATAAAATGAGAACTAAGTCATGTGAAAAGTATAAAATTTATGGAGTTATATCTCATATAAATGCCTATAAAATAGTTTTGCCAAATATATTATTGGTGAGGAGATATTGCTCCTTCATCATGACTAATTTTCAACATGTTAAAACTTATTTGCCTTAAGATTGATCATTTATTTTGATGACATTATATATTGAATTAGACAGTGTTTAAAACATGAAAAATGTTCCTTTTTATGTTGCATAACTTTTGGAGAATCAGTATTTCAATTTGTTTTGTACTATTAGAGATACGGCTAAGATTGTAAGACTATCAAATTGTGTCACATTAAAATAGGGCATAATTCAAAAATTCACCATATTTTTTATATGCCTCACATTGACCTGAATTTTGACTGTGTTGTATCATTATGTGTCTATTTTATGTCAAAAAAATAACCAAATCATTAGGATAAATATAACAAGAGTTATTATAGTGAGAGTGTAGCAAGGTTAGGTAATATTACATGAATAATAAACATGAGTACTAGGTCCACTTGTATGGAATATGACCATAGTTGCATATCAAGCATGTAAACTCATTTTGACGTATTTATAATCATATGTGTATCAAATTTTAGGATCTCAACACATTGAGAAAGCCCAAAAGAGAGATTCAAACCTACCATAAAGGTTGGTTACATCAAAGGTAAGTAAAAGCCATAATTAATGTGTATATGTGATGATTTTAAGATATGATTGGGTTTTATTATGTATATATGTGATTAAATTGTGACACTTTACATGTGAATACAAGTGAAGTGAGAATTATATGATCTTAATGATTACTTGGTATACCATTGTGAATGAATATTTGCATATAAAACTAAAATGATGTTATGACCGACTTGTCAAACACTTGCAAATCAATTGGAAAAAGGGCAAATATGTCTTATTATTACACGTGTTATCGATTAAATGAATCACGTGTTATATGCTAGCCTGCAAAATCAAATGTCACTTGATTCATATAAATTCTCAGGAGCAGTGTTTGCCTTGCAAGGTCACAACAAAATCAAATAATTTGTTGCATTTGCACTTGCATAACTTAATACTTGTACTTATAATTTATCTTAATGATTGATTATTGATTGTCATTAGAATCTTATTATTATTCTTATTCATTTAGTTGTGACTCACTAAATCACAATTATTATTTTTAGATAGTGAAGCATAAAGTTTGGGTACTTTAAGCATAAAATTTTGCATATAGACACATAGAGCACAAGTTGTTGGTTGAATTCTCACTCTCTCTCCTTGTGTCATGTACATATACCTAATTATGAATTAGTTTATGGTTACCAATATCAAATGGGTTAACATGTGTACATTAAAGACCTGTTCAGTTGTGTGTGAATGATGAGTTAACCTTTATGCATATGAATTTTTGGACATGAATGTCATATTTAATAAATGTTAATGGGTGTTATAATATAGGCCGACATGTTTTAATGATTAATTTTAACTATTGTTTATGGTCATTCCATAAAATGTCTTCAAAGGATATTATTCTCTTTTGATGGTTGATGGTAATTTCTAATTAGTAAATTTCATTGTAATCCTTAGAATCTAAACTCTTGTTTAAACATGTGTTCCTATTAATATTTTCCCTTTGACAATATATCTTCCAAGTTAAGTGATTACAAGTCTTATACTATTGTGCAAACCTAAACTTGGGTTTATGCTTTTGAGTAGCATTACTAGCATTCTTACTTTCAACTTCAAATAATGGTTTGCCATGCTAGATAAGCTAAGATTGTTGAGGATTTTTGTAGGATACATTAGTAGCTAGTCTTTATTTTCTATAAATCCTTTACATATTTCATCCAAGTTCTAAACAATCTTGTCTCACTTAAGAGCATATTTGTCATATGTCTATGTGCAATTTTTTTTTTGGTACTTTTATCCATATTGGATTTTGCTTATCTCCTTTAGTTAGCCTCAATATTTCCATCTCCAATGTTAAGGATCCATTTATTGAATTCTTTTTATGTTGATAAACTAATCTATCAATTTCATTATCATCAACTCTCATTGACTTATAAAGCATAAATACATTTGCATTATCCCATATATATGAACTATTAATTACTAATTGAATAATATCTTGTCTATTACCCTTTGATTTTACTAGTAATATTTGTCTAAAATCTCTTCCAAACAAGAATGTGTCCTTCTGACATATTTTTTAAAATCTTCATGGTCTTTTCATGACATGATGTCTCTAAAACTGTTATCTACTACTTTGAATGCACATTTATGATCTATCAATGCCTTATCCCAAACGATAAAGTTTGTTTAAAGAATTAGCTATATCAAATGTGTTTTTTTTTTCTTGATACCACAAGTGTTATTCTAGAGCAACTCAAGTGGTATGTTGAATTTACTATAGGCAGTTTCACCTTTAGGAAGCATTGCTTATAATTTTCAACAAATTATTATAGTAATGGCAATTGTCAAATTTAAAATTAATTTCAATTTAAATTTGAAGAATATGAGTTGTTACCTAATAATGCTATAGTAACAACTATTTTCTTTTTGGACCGTAATTTTGTGATTAGTATATTGTAAATAAATGTCTTTCTAGTATCTCCATGCCCATATATAGAGAACTATTCCCCTTGGTTAGTAATCACCAATTCAATTACTAATTTGTAAATTTATTTTTGGTCACTATTTGGAGCTGCCATCAAAATCTCATGTTTTTTATTTAGCTTTTCTATGTCATGATTTAGTTCTTCCTTGATTAGCTTATTATCTATTCCTCTTAATAGTGCCACATTTGGTTGTGGAAGGTACTCAAAATCTAAGATAGATTTTCCATTACTATTCAAAATCTTCTAAATTTTTATTAAATAATAGTTGATGAGTTGATCTTCAATTAGATGTGGATTTGGATGTTGGAAAGGTCTCTTTTTCTTATGTAGTATATCTTTATCTAGTAGTTTCTGATTTGTGTTCCATAATTGTTGAGGATCTAATACTTCATAAAATAAAAGAATAGTGATAAATAGCTCTCTCTATTTTGGAGCAAAAGCTTAATTACTAGCTTCTTTTAAAGCATCATTTCATATTTATTAAAATTTGTTTGAATGTATCGTATGTCACAATTTAAAAGTTTTAATTTCTTTAGAACTTTTTATCCCTTTAATGAAGTTTGTTAATAATCATAAATAATATATTTCATTTATAGTTGAATATATTATTAATCATTTTAATAATATTTTATAAAAATATAATAAAAGAGTAAGAGTGAAGATTCTTACCTAATGCACTTGCTAGATTTCCTTTTTATCCATTGCTTTTTGTCATTATTATAAACAAACTAGGTTGAGAATTCTACACAGGTTAATCATCTTACTTCATCTTGTACATTTATCTCCATCCAATGAGAGAGTTATCTTTGTGCATATTATATTCTTTTGATGACTTTGGATATTTTTTCATTATCTTTGTAAATAATTATTTGTTTGTTGGGTTGATGGAATGTCAATCTTTGCACAACTACATTTATATTGTGGATATAAAATTTAAAAGTTCTCATACATGCTTCATATGTTGATATGTAATGAGAATCTAGAACAAATTTGATCTCATTAACTTCTTTGAATCTTTATGGTTCATGCTATTATTTAGAGGTAGGTTTTCTTTGATTACCATTATTGTCTATCAGGTCTTTTATTCATATATTTAAACAGAAATTTACTGGCTTTTGACTTGTCGCACCATTTCACATAAATGTAAGATTGGAATCTTAATAACAAATCTTTATTATAAGGTACAACATACCTATTACCAAGTTTGATATCTCTTTTTTGTACAATTCATTTGTCATCTCGCCTTCTATAAATTGGGTAACCATCTTTATTTATTGTTATTTCTTCATGAAAATCCTTTAAAAATTTCTTATTTCTTAGCTAGTTTTTTTAACTGAAATGATGTTATTGATTTTTTCTAGGCTAAGGCTTCTTTCTTCATATTGCAACCACTAGAGAATGTGAGCATGGGGCAACTCACATTTTTGCAACTCAATTATGTATACATCTACAAACATATATACCGAAAAAAGAAATTTAAGGTTATTGGTATTTTTCAAAAATAAACAGTATGGAAAATATCTTCTTTTTTTTGTGTTAACTTACATTCAATGCCATATAAATTCCTTTTTTTAAAAAAATTTATTTTTCCCTTTTTATTTAGTTATAGAGGATAAATTGTAGTTATATGCACATATATAAATTATGCTAAAAAAAATTTTGCCCATGATGTAATGAATTAATTCATGAAGCCTTAATTGAATACTTTTGATCATATATTTCATCCAACATTTTTCCTTCAATTTCAGTTAACATATATTTTATTTTAGGTCATTTTATATTAGTCGTGATTGTCAAGAATATATTAGGATTCCTTAACCATTTACATATTCCCATTACGTCTTGATAATTTTGAATAATGTATTTAGGCACCCTATGAAAGAGAGTGGCAATAGTATTTTCTACCTAATATATCTTACATAATTATGCCCCTAAACTATACATCATTCATATTATGTAAATATTCTATTATATAATTTTGTTGTTCATTCCTCACCCATCTCAACCCTCCTTCTTCAATTGAATGTATCGATAATATATTATCAGAATAGTTGGGTCCCATTATCAATGCACTTTCCTTTTTTTTTTTTTTAGTTTATAGTCTATATGCATAAAAACTCTCTAATTAAGATCATTCTTCTTTCTCTTGTATAAATGATTCAATCACTAATGTATGGGATTTCAAGATAATATCCATCCTCTACATATGGAAATAATAAAGATATTGTATGTCCATGAATGATGGTTGTAGTTCTGTTATCATTTTCAAGTTGTTTATTTTATGCTTTATAATGATATCTCTTTTAGAATTAATTTTATGAAAATCTCCAATTGTCAATGCTACAACTTTAGAACTTATGTGGGATATTAACCTCTCTTTTCATATTCCTTCTTTCACTTACAAGCCTTAATGGTTGTAACTCTACTTCTTTGAATCTATCTCTCACTGATCTAAATAGTTGAGCAATTACATTTTCTTTGTTAAACATTTTAATTAATTTGTGTAGTATAAAAACCACTTAGATTCTCTAGCATTTCTCCATTTTGAGAGATAAGAGCCTATTATGTACTTCATTTGCACTGTCATATATGTACAATTATGCAAATTTTGGCATGTCACATGAATAATGAAGCAGGCACTCTATTTGATAGTGGTTCTGACCATTTATTTTAAATACATAAGGCCTTGGATGTTTATTTATTACATGATTAATTTTTGCTTTGATAGATATAAAGGCAAATATTGAATTATAAGCCCTAATATTATCTATAAATATTCCTCCTCCTTTGTAACATTTTTAAAGACCATTGGAGGATGCATTAATGGTGGAAATGTTACTCATTCTTGTTAATAACATATTCTAATCACTTTCTTTTTTTTGGCTCATTCTTTGTACTATAATTGAGCTCCATAAAATTTGCATTCACACTATAGTTTTCCAGGGTCTACATACTTTGATATATTTGTTGTTTTGCATACTTTGATACATTTATTGTTCACAACATGTTGAAGGTTAAGAAATATTTTTATTTTCAATGAAAGTTGCGATTTGCTTTTTTTGAGGGAAAAAAACTATCCTTTCTCTTATCTCAAATTAGTTTTTATGTGTTTGAGAATTTTTTATGGAAGGATTTACCAAAGTTGCATTTTATTTGCTCACCATCACACTATTGTTCTTTTTCTTTTATTTGCCTTCTTTTGTCGACTTCTTATAATTAGTTATGCACATAAGATGAGATCATGAATTAGCATTTCTATGTTAGTTAATGTTCAAAACTTTTAAGAGAAAAATATAATTATGTTGTAAAATAAAATACTATTTTAATGGTATACAACTTTAATTTTGGCATTCATTTTTTAGTTATAGAACTCATTACTTGAATTACAGTTATCTTCTATTGTTGATAAATGGTTGTTGTTCACCATTCTTTTATAGTTTACAATTTTTCTTTACCATTTTCTTTTCTCTAAAGGTGATGTTTGTTGGACTATTTCAATGTTCTAACATATTTGTTCTAAAGAAGTCCCTTTTATATTAATTTAAAAATGGATAAATTAGTGTTGCATTCCATAATCTTTTAATTTTTTTTCTCACAAACAAGGTTATGTGATATTGTGAGCATAAGATTTTGGGCCCCTAAGACATAAGCCTAATGATGAAAACTATTAGATTTCTTCCCCAAGAAGGCAAAAGGGTGTTACAAAAGAAAAAGAGTCAAGGCTTAAGGAAGTCTTGGATCAAGCCCAAAATTGAGCTTAAGCCCAACTAAGTCCAAGTTACAAATCTGTCTACCATCTTTTAGATGGTTGTACAACTAACTTCCTTAGTTATACTTGGTTGTACAACCAAGGTTGAAACCTTAGTCAATGGAAGATTCTAGAACCATAACCCCTATTAAGCCCTTAACTGTGCAACCAACGCAATGGGTTGTATAGCTAACCTCTTAATTACATGGACCACTATGGAACCCTAATTCTTGAAGGTTCATGACCCTTATCTGTTATGGGTCGTGAATGAAATAAAATTAAAGTTATCCTAGCTTTGGTGCACCCTTTTTCCTTTATAAATGTCCCCTATTTTGAAGAGGGAGGAGAGGCTCAAAAACCTTACTGATACTTTACTAAATTTTCTCCACAAACACTCTACATGATAAAAACTAAAACCGCAACATATTCACCTAAAGATCCAAAGTGGTTCCTTAAGCTCATTGGCTCTATTTTGCTTGCATACTTTTGCATTTTAGAAGAATGATTACATCATTTCTGAGGGTAATATAACATCAAGAAGCATCATAGTGCCCTCTCCCTCTTCTTTTTTGCTCCCTTTCTTCTTTCCTTATCTCTTTGAAAAACCCAGTCCAAGTGGGTTGTACAAACTTTTAATGGTTTGTAGAGACCACCTATAAGGTTTTGCATACCACTTATTGGTCTATACAACCCTTTTTTACTATGAAAATTTTTTTAAATTCTTTCTCTTATCCATGTAGGTTTTTTCTTTTTTTAGGTTTCTTATTGGTGTTTTAGGAGCTCCATTAATAGAATAAGGGTAAGTTTTTTTGACATGGAACCTTATTCAATCAAATAATAGGGCAATGATTAAGTTTAGGTTGTGTTTTATGATTGCCATACATCAAACCTTCTTTTTTTACTTACCTTATGTTTTAATGTTTGATACATTTTGTGTTTTGATGCCACTTTGGCCATAACAAGTGAGGGATTTAATGTAAAATCTCTATCCACATTCATTGGCATTATCACATGAACATATTCATTACATAAATGATTTTAAATCCCACATGAACATATGCATTGGATAAATGATCGTTTAGACATGTGACTTAGATAAGCATGATGATGACACTTGCACCATTGTGTTTGAGACACTTGAACATATATGTAATGTTTGTATAGTTGTATATCTCATGTTGTGTGCATGTTATAACATCATAAATAATGGTGTTATAGAGCTTATTTAAAAGTATAAGGAGCATCTAGAGATTAAGAGATAGATGGAGGTGCTTATGGAGTGAAAAAGAGGGACTAAAAGAGGAAAGTGAACTTCCAACCAATGGAAGTGAAACACCATGATTTTGTCTTGTTGCAATAGGTTTACAAATGGAATTTTTCACCCTTTAGGATCAGAATAGAGAGGTTAAACATGAGTGACAATAGAAGAAAGAGAGAGCTAAGGAAGAAAAATAGAAAGAAAGGAAGAAGAAGAAGAAGAAGAAGGAAAGGGAGAAGAGTGAGCTACCTAGTAAAGAATCCTAAGGTTTTCTAATTTTAGGACAATAGGTAAGTTAATTTATCTTCTTCCCACATGAAATTAACCCCTCATGGCATGTTAATGATGCATGTTTAGTGAGAATTATGGAGTATTTGAGGTAGAACTCTTGAATGGAATTTGAAATTCAAGAGAACAAGAATTTATTGTGTAGGTTTTGTTGTTAGCGCATAATTTTTTAGCTATGATTTCATAACCCTAAAAGAGGAATTAGGAAAGTTCAAACTATGACAATTGTAGTTTTATGCCCCATCTAAATGCTTATGAAAAATTTTTGCTCGATTTTGTGTGTGACGAGATATGGCTCCTTCATTAGGGCTGGTTCACAACCAACCAAAATCACCTCAGTCTTTATGTTCTTTTATATTTTGATGGCCTTATGTTCTGATTTTGACAAAGTGAAAAACATGAAATTTGTAGAGTCATATCCCTTCTAAATACTTAGAAATCAGTTTTGATTGATTTGTTATGTGGAAAGACATATGGTCTATTGATTGTGATTGACCTTGTACCCGGATGAAACCTTATCAATCTTATAATTCTATTTTCTAAGAATTTGATGACCATAGATTTGGAATTTGGTGATGTGTTAAACTTTAAAGTTGTATATTTATGTATTATCTACATTCTTGTAAAATAGTGTTGCCAAATATAGTATGGTTGTTGAGATATTGCCCCTTCATCATGACCGATTGTCACTATGTTGAAAACTTGCTCACCCTAAGATTGGTCATTTATTTTGGTGACTTTATAGACTAAATTAGACAATGAGTAAAAAATGAAAAAAGTTTCTTTATGTTTTTTATAACTTCTAGTAAATCTTTTTTACAATTTGATTTGTACAATTTGAGATATACCTAAGAATGTAAGACCTATTCAGACTGAGATGACATTGAAATAGGGAAAAATTTAAAAATTCACCACATTTTCTATGTGTCTTATATTGACCTGAAATTTGAATATGTTGTGTATAGTTTATTTGAAAAAAAAGAATCAAGTCATTTGGATAATTATATCTAGAGTTATTGATATGAGAGTGTAGCAAGCTCAGGCCGCCATATAAGGAAAATATGCATAAACACCAAGTCCACATGCATGGATCATGCTATAGTTGCATACTAAGCATTCATAATCATTTTGACATACTTATAACCATGTATTTATCAAATGTTAGGATCTCAACACTTAGAAGAAGCCTTAGATAGAGAACCAAACCTACCATAAAGGTTGGTCACATCGAAAGGTGAGTAAAAACCATAATTAGATTATAATGTGTATGTGTGATAATTTTATGATATGATTATGTTATATTACATGTATATGTGATTGAATTGTTACGTTTTACATGTGAATACAAATCAAGTGAGAATTATATGCTTTTAATAATTACTTGGTATACCATTATAAATGAACACTTGCATATGGAACTAAATGGATGTTGTGACCGGCTTGTCAAACACTTGAAAATCATATGAAAAAAGGACCAATATGTCCTATTAACACATGTTATTGATCAAATGATTCACTTGTTATATGTTGGCCAACAAAAATAAATAAATAAATCAAATGTCATTTGAATCACATGAATTCTTGGGAGTAGTATTTGCCTTGCAAGGTGACAATAAAAATCAATCTATTGCACTTGCACTTGCATAGTTAATTACTATACTTGTAATGTATCCTGATGATATTTTTATGTTGGTTGTGCCATAAGAATCTAATTGTTGTTTTTATTCATTGAGTCACAACTCATCAAATCGCAATTGTGTTTTTCAGATACTGAAGCATAGGGTTTGTACATTTTGGTGCTCAGAGTCTTACATAGAGACACATGGACCATAGTTCATCGGTTGAATTCCAACTCTCTCTCTCTTTATGTCATGTACATATATCTAGATAGGAACCTATTTCTATCACTAACCTTTATCATTAGTTAACATATACGTACATCAAATACATTAGTGGATTGTGTATGTATGATGAATAAACCATTATGCTTATGTATTTTTAGACATGAACGCCATAATTTGTAAATGGAATTGGTCATTACAGTTTTTGATATCAAAGCAGGGATAGGTTCCATAGGGACATACATATGAAACATGACATGACTTTTGCACTATTATTTATTATCATATGACATAGTCTTATATGTCTATAGGGCATTAGCAGAGGTTAGTCATGGTAGTACCCATGGCTCACCAAGGAGAGAGGAGTCAGCCGATTTGGATTCCATAGAAGCATCATGCCAACCATTGAGAGATCAACCTGTCGATAGAGTTAGATCTCATACACATTCTCATACATAATGCATATCTCATGATCAACCACAACATAGAATTGGTGAACCAATAGTGTAGGGTCTAGAAATTCAAAAAGAGAGAAGGTATGACAAATTAAGAAAATAGGGTGCAATTGACTTCAATGGTACCACAGATCCATCAATGGTAGAGACATGTCTAAAAAGAACATAGAGAGTTTTGAATTTGATGAAATGAATACTAGAAGAAAAGTTTGATTATGCAGTGTCGTTATTACAGGGAGATGCATATGATTGGTGGGAAAGCATTTCGGGGAGTGATTTCTAACCTTCAATGCTTATATGGGATGATTTTTTTTGTGAGTTCAATAATAATTACATGCCAGAAGTGTACAAAGATGATAAAAGAAGGGAATTTCTAAACCTAAAGCAAGGGGAGATAACTATCACTGAGTATGAGGTAAAATTTAATCAATTATCTAATTATGCATCCTTCATAGTGGCCATTGACAAAGACAAATGTCGAAAGTTTGAAGAGGAACTGAGATATGAGATCAGAAGTAAGATCACAGTTGCAGATCTTAAAAGTTATACCAAACTAAAAACTATTACAATTAGGGTGGAAAGATTAAAAAAGAAAGGATAGAGCAACAAGTAAAAAGAGAGCCTTCTGAGTTTGTGAGAGATCTTAATAAAAAGAGAGGTAAATGCAGAGATTATATGCCATAACAGTCAAATGCTAGGGGTGGTTACTCTAACTATAGAGGCAAAGGATTAGGAGTTTCATCGTATGCAGGCAAAGGTCAAGGCCAAGTTACGCAACAATGACCCTCATGTGTACATTGTGGCAAGCAACATATGGGTGAATGTAAAAAATTGATTAGTGAGTGCTACTTTTGGTAGTCTCTTAATCATATGCTTAGAAATTGTCCTGAAAGATCTAGAATATCAGAAGGAGGCGGAAGCAGAGGCAGAGCTACATTAGAGTCCATAGTTGAAGTTTCAAAGGCAAGTGGAGTTGGAGTATCATTTCGCAGGGGTAGAGTCAGAGGTAGAACAACCACAATTGGCCATGGTATGAGTATATTAGAAGGTCAGAGTTCTAGACCCCTAACATAGGCCAGAATATTTGCCATGACTAGGCAAGAAGTTGTTGTTGCTCTATAAGTAATCACTAGTAAACTTTTTCCTTATGATTTAAAAGTTGATGGATTAATTGATCCTAGCTCCACACATTAATTCATTTCATTGAACATGGCATCACAATCGTGTAGTAAGCATTAACCTTTAGGTTTTAATCTGTGTTAGTACTCCTTTGAGAGATGTGAGGATTATGGATAAGGTATGTCGTGATTGTGTGATTCACATTGATGACATTAAGTTAAATACTGATTTAGTACTGTTGCCACTCTGTGAATTTGACGTGATACTGGGTATGGACTGGTTGTCCAAATATCATACAATAGTGAATTTTTCAACTAAGAAAGTTGTTTTGGAATCCTCAAATCATACAAAGGTTATGCTTTAAGGGGAAAAGCAAATTGTACCTGCATATTTAGCTTTTGCTATCAAGGCTTTCCGCATGATTAAAAGTGGTTATAAGGCTTATTTGGCACATATGGTAGACACAAGATTCACAAATGAGTTACTTGAGAATATTTTTTATGGCAAATGAGTTTCCAAATGTTTTCCTAGCTGACTTACCTAGTTTGCCACCTGACAGGGAGATAGAATTCACAATTGATTTAGTCCCAACTGCACCGATATCCATTCCACTTTATAGCATGGCACCAACTGAGTTGAAAAAATTAAAGACCCAATTGCAGGAACTACTTACAAAGGCATTCCTCAGACCTAGTGTATCACCATGGAGTGCTCTAGTATTATTTGTTAAAAAGAAAGATGGGACAATGAGCCTGTGTATTGATTACAGGCAATTAAATCGGGTTATTGTGAAGAACAAGTATCCTTTACCAAGGAAAGATAATTTGTTTGACAAGTTACAAGGAGCACAAGTGTTTTCTAAAATTGACCTAAAATCAATATATTATCAGCTCAAAATTTCAAATCCAAATGTACCAAAGACAACTTTTCAAACCAAGTATGGGTATTATGAATTTTTAGTGATGTCGTTTGGTTTGACTAATGCACCAGCTGCATTTATGGCTCTTATGAACAAAGTGTTCCAAACATACTTAGAAAAATTTGTAATTGTGTTCATTGATGACATACTAGTGTATTCAATGAGCAAATAGGAGCATGAACAACATTTAAGGATTGTGTTACAAATTTTCAGAGAAAAATGGCTATTTGCTAAATTAAACAAGTGCGAGTTTTGGATTGACCATGTGGTATTTTTAGGATATATAGTTTCTAAAATGGGCATAGGGTGGATCCAAAAAAAATCGAAGCAATAGTAAAATGGGAAACTCCAAAGAATATTGCAGAAGTTCAAAGTTTCTTAGGATTAGTTGGGTACTACCATTGATTTGTTGAGGGGTCTCCACTTATAGCTACTTCTTTGACTAAGTTACTTCGAAAAAATGCAGCATTCAATGGTCTAAAGCATGTCAAGAGAGTTTTGATGAATTAAAATATATATTAACATTTGTTCCAGTGTTAGCGATTCCTACAAGTAATGGAGGATTTGTAGTATATAGTGTTGCCTCTCATCAAGGTTTGGGATGTATTTTAATGCAGCATGATAAGGTAATTGCATATGCATCTAGACAACTGAAACCTTATAAATTATCTAACCAAGTACATGACCTAGAACTTGCTATTGTTGTGTTTGCTTTGAAAATATGGAAACATTACTTGTATGGAGAAACTTTTCAGATATTTACAGATCACAAAAACTTGAAGTATTTGATGAGCCAAAAAGAATTAAACGTAAGACAGAGGTGGTGGTTAGAACTGTGAAAAGATTATGATTGCACCATTGAGTATCATCTAGGGAAGGCAAATTTGGTTGCTGATGCTTTAAGCAAGAAATCAAGAAGCGGTGTAGCTCATTTACAGGTATTTCCATTACCTTATTTAGTTCAATTACGAGTTATGAATATAGAACTAAACATACAAAAGAATGGGGTATTGATTGTTACTTTTCAAGTGAGACCAATGTTGCATGATCAAATTAAAGAAGCACAGGGCAAGGATCCAAAGTTATATAGAATGATTAAAATGGTAAAACATAGGAGACATGGAGATTTTGATATTCAAAATGATGCCTTGATGTTGGGTTCTCGTATTTATATGCCTAATGTTGATAACTTGCAAAGAGAAATCCTAGAAGATGCACATAATGCTCCAATTGACATGCATCCAAGAATTACAAAGATGTATAATACTCTGTGATCTCATTTTTTATGGCCTCAAATGAAGAAAGATGTAGCAACGTATGTTTCAACATATTTGACTTGTCAGCAGATCAAAATAGAACATCAAGCACCAGCTGAAAAATTGAAACCAATGACAATTCCACTATGGAAATGGAAAAGAATAACCATGGACTTTGTATATGGGTTACCGAGGACTTTGAAGAAGAATGATGTTATATGGGTGATCATTGATAGACTAACTATGTCAGCTCAATTTTTGCCTATTCGATGGGGTAGTTCACACTTAGCCAAGAAATATGTGGATGAAATTGTCAAATTACATGGTGTTCCAATATCCATTGTATCAGATAGAGATCCATGATTTACATCTCGGTTTTGGGTCAGTTTGCAACAGGGTTTGGGTACCAAGTTGAGTTTTTAGTATCACTTTTCATCCTCAGATATATAGGCAATCAGAAAGGACAATTCAAACACTTAAAGACATGTTTCGAGCCTATGTGATAGAGTTTAAAGGTGCATCGGATGAATATATTGCCTTGATTGAATTTGCTTATAATAATCATTATCAAAGCAGTATACAGGTGGCACCATATGAAGCACTATATGGAAGAAAATGTCAAAGTTCTATCTACTGGGATGAAGAAGGGATGTGTGTTTTAGAAGGGCCAAAACTAGTGTAAGACACTATGGACAAGGTGAAAGTAATCAAGAGCAAACTTAAAGCAGCACAAGACAGGTAAAAGAGGTATGCATACCAACACAGAAGAGAAATGGAATATACGGTGGGAGACAAAGTGTTTCTTCAAGTTTCAACATGGAAATGAATAATTCGATTTAGCAAGAAAGGAAAACTGAGTCCTCGATAGAAAGGACCCCATGAGATCTTAAAAATAATCGATCCATTGGCTTACAAGCTAGCACTACCACTTGAGATGGCTTAGATTCATGATGTATTCCAAGTGAGCATGCTAAGAAAGTATCGATCTGATCCTACACATATACTTAAGAATCTAGTAATAACAATTGCAAATGATGTAAGTTACATTGAAGAACCAGTGGAAATCATTGGTTATAAGACAAAACAGTTATGAAATTGAGAAATCCCTTTAGTTAAGGTGTTATGGAGAAACTACTCACAAGAAGAGGCTATATAGGAAACCAAAGAGAACATGAAACAACAATATCCATATTTAGTTACAGGTAATGAATTTCAAGGACGAAATTCTTTATAAGAGGGGAAGAAATGTAGCATCCCTATCTACATTCATTGACATTATCACATGAACATATTCATTATATAAATGATTTTAAATCTCACATGAACCGATGCTTTGGATAAATGATCATTTAGACATGTGAATTGGATCAGCACGATGATGACACTTGCACCATTGCATTTGGGACACTTGAACATATACGTAATGTTTGTATAGTTACATGGAAAATTATCTCATGTTGTGTGCATGTTATAACACCATAAATAATGTTGTTTTAGAGCTTATTTAAAAGTATAAGGAGCATATGAGGATTAGGAGATGGATGGAGGTGATGAAGGAGTGAAGAAGAGGGACTAAAAGAGGAAAAGTGAACTTCCAACCAATGGAAGTGAAACACCATGATTTTGTCTTGTTACAATAGGTTTACAAGTGGAATTTTTCATCATTTAGAATCAAAATAGAGAGGTTAAACGTGAGGGGTAGTAGAAGAAAGAGAGAGCTAAGGAAGAAAGAAAGAAAAGAAGAAGAAGATGAAGAAGGAGAGGGAGAAAAGTGAGCTAGTAGGAAGGAATCCTATGCTTTTATAGTTTTGAAAAAATATGTAAGTTAATTTATCTTCTTCCCACATGAAATTAATCTCTCATGACATGTTAATCTTGCATGGTTAGTAAGAATTATGGAGAATTTGAGGTAGAGCTAATGTATGGAATTTGAAATTCAAGAGAAACAAGAACTAATTGTGTTGGTCACCTCAGTCTTTTTGTTTTCTTATATTTTGATGACCTTATGTTCGGATTTAGACAAAGTGCAAAACATGAAATTTGTAGGGTTATATCCCCTATATATACATGTGAAGCAGTTTTGCTTGATTTATTGTGTTGAAAGAAATATAGCTTATTGATTGTGCTGACCCTGAAACTAATGAAACCTTATCAGTCTTATAATTTTGTTTTCTAAGAATTTGATGGCCATAGATTCAGAATTTATGATGTTACAAACTTGAAAATTGTATATTTATGTTTGATATACATGCATGTGTAATTTTTTTTTTTTTTATCAACTTTAACATGGTTGTTGAGATATTGCCCCTTCATTATGACTGATTGTCAACGTGTTAAAAACCTGCTCACCCTGAGATTGGTCATTTGTTTTGGTGACATTATAGACTAAATTAGACAATGAGTAAAACATTAAAAATGTTCCTTTATGTGTTTTGTAACTTCTGGTAGATCATTTTTGCAGTTTCATTTGTACAAGTTGAGATATACCCATGAATGTAAGACCTACTAAGACTGAGATGACTTTAAAATAGGGAAAAATTCAAAAATTCACCACATTTTCTATATGTCTTACATTGACTTGAAATTTAACTATGTTATATCATTATCTGTCTAGTTTATTTGAAAAATAGAATCAAGTCATTTGGATAAGCATATATAGAGTTATTATTGTGGGAGTGTAGCAAGGTCAGGCTGCTATATAAGGAAAATATGCATAAACACTAGGTCCACTTGCATGGGTCATGCCATAGTTGCATACTAAGAAATCATAATCATTTTGACATAACTTATAACCATGTATGTATCAAATGTTAGGATCTCAACACTTTGAGGAAGTCTTGGATAGAGAACCAACCCTGCCATAAAGGTTGGTCACATCAAAAGGTGAGTAAAAACCATAATTAGATTCTAATGTGTGTGTGATCATTTTATGATATGACTATGTTCTATTACATGTATATGTGATTGAATTGTTACATTTACATATGAATACAAATCAAGTGAGAATTATATGCTCTTAATGATTACTTGGTATACCATTGTAAATGAACACTTGCATATAGAACTAAAAGGATGTTGTGACCGGCTTGTAAAACACTTACAAATCACTTGGAAAAAGGACTAATATATCCTATTGGCACATGTTATTAATCAAATGATTCACTTGTTATATGTTGGCCAACAAAATCAAATGTCACTTAAATCACATGAATTCTCGGGAGTGTTGTTTGCCTTACAAGGTCATGACAACAATCAATCTATTGCAATTGCACTTGCATGGTCAATTGTTATACTTGTAATGTATCCTGATGATATTTGATTGTTGGTTGTGCCATAAGAATCTAATTATTACTTTTATTCATTGAGTGTCGTCTCATCTGTTGAACTAGGATGGTTAATCCTAAGTCTAAAATATTTTTTGTTCTTGACAAAGGAGATTGATCATCACTAATATTTCAAATAAGTGTTGATTTTGCAGAAATGGATAAATCTCTAAAGAAGAGATGAAAGGAGTTATTAAAACTCCAAAGTAACATGTAAATCACGATCACAATCCAGGATTCATGACCACGACTCATGTTAAAACATGCTAAAAATCAGGCAGGCAAAATCACGGAGCCATTCTAGGTCGCGATTCACTCAAATAAAGGAGTCTAAAAATGTCAGAAGAATTCGTGGTGTGTGTTACGCCTCAGTCGCGATGATGAATTTCAAAGTAACTCAAGATGGTAGTAAGTCCACAAACCAAAGCATGACAACTGTCCCAGGTGACCTTTGAAACACAAAAATCACAAAGGCTATATGTTGATAGTGACCGCGATTCGTGAAGTGGAAAATGCAAGTTTTGGCAAGTTCTGGCAGACGAATTCGCGTCCTCCGTCGCGTCCTGCACAAAGTAAGTCGTGACCACTACTTTTATTTAGCAGTTGAAAGGCAATGACTATATTTTCCTAGTGAACCAATGAGAAGCCACCACGTGTACTAGCCGTTAGACACAAATGAGATTTTTCGCCATAATTTTTGGCTCTCGTATGGAACTTCAGAATTCGCGATCACGAAAGAGTAGTAGCGACTGCAAATGAAGCCTATCAAGCATTTAATGCAAAATCTGTGTAGCACACTTTAAAGATTTTGTACCAGTTTTATTGCAATGTCTCTTTAGTAGGTAGAGGCAATAAATACCTCACCAAACAGATGTAAATGCAAGAGAATTCATTAATTTCTAACCCAAACTCTTGCAATTTTGCTACTCAATCTTTTCTCTTCTTTCATTGATTGTTTGGTGTGAGTATAAACACCATTTGTAAAGGTTGAAGTGTTAGCCTGATAAAACACTCTAGAGAGGTTGTTGTGTGAGCCTGATAAACACAAGTGTAAAGGTTCTTGTGTGAGCCTCCAAAACATAAGTGTAAAAGTTATTGTGTGAGCCTTAGAAAACACAAGTGTAAAAGTTTGGTGTGAGCTTGAAAACACCATTGATAGTTAGTGGAATACCTAATTACTGAGAATTGAGGAGTGGACGTAGGGTTGATTATACCCAAACCACTATAAATCATGTGTCTTTATTTCTCTTATACTCTTATATTTTTAATTTTCACACACCAATTCACCCCCCTTCTTAGTGCTAAGGGCCAATAACAATCTCTTGAAGAAGGATAATATGAGTCTTTGCAGTTCTTAGACAAATGGTTAAGAGTAATTGAGCTCCAAAGATAGAGGGTATACTTCGACAAAGTTGTAAATAATAAAAGGGTAGGTGTAGAAGTAATTCTAATCTCGCTAGAAGAAGAGCCTTTCCTTATAGCTAAGAAGTTAGATTACGAAGTTACCAATAACATGGTCTAGCATGAAGCATGTGCACACGATCTTGAGCTCTTATGATAGATAATAGTGAAGACAACAAAGGTGTTCAGGGATTCCATATTGGTCATTTCTCATATAATGGACAAACAAAAATTGAAGGAGGAATGTTTAAGCCTATAGTTGGAACATATAAAGGGGTTTAGCGCGAAGATTTTATAGAGTCATATTTCATCACTTGCCATGAGAAAAAAAATGCAATAGTTAATGCCTTAGCCACTTTGGTGTTTGCTTGAGACAGACTGAAGGCAATGCCTATGAAACTGCTTATTACGCTCCTATCTGAGGTGTCATGTTACAAGGATGCAGGAGTAATATAGGTGTCAATAGAGAACCACCCTTGGTGTTTTGATATACAAAAGTATTTGGAAAGTTATGAATACCTTAAGGAGGCTAAAAAAAAAGGATAAAGTTCTGATTTGAAGATTGCATTCACAATTCATGGTTTTATGATGGGGTAATGTATAAGAGAATGCTTGACGGAGTTTATTTATGATGTGTGGCAAAGGAAGACATTTGTAGAATTATGAAAGAGGTGTACGCAAGGGTTTATGGTCCCCATATGAATGGTAAAGTGTTGGTAAAAAAGATCCTGAGATTGGGATATTACTGGACTACAATAAAGCATGACTATATTCAGAAGGTTAAGAGTTGTTACAAATGTCAGGTTCATAGTAGCCTCAGTCATTTGCCACTAATAGAGTTGCAGAATTTGACTTCACCTTAGCCATTTGCAGCATGGAGCATCGATGTGATTGGAGAAATTAGGTTGGCTTCCATAAGAGGGCATTGGTATATTACAATGGCGGTGGATTATTTCTTGAAATGGGTAGGGACTGAAGCCTTTAGAAAGCTGGGAGCAAAGCAAATAACACTATTCATTTAGAATAACCTCATCTGCCTCAATGCAGTGCTGCATCATGTTGTCATGGATTATGGTGTCCATTTCCAGGTAGAGGTCAAGGAAAGTATGAGGCAGTACACCACAAATCATCACCTTACAGACTGTAGGCTAGTGAAATAGTGGAAGCAACAAATAAGAATTCCAAAAACATCCTTGCTAAGATAGTGGAGACATGTAAAGATTAGTCTGAGAAATTACCTTTCACATTGCAGGGTTATCAAACTACGGTAAAAGCATCAACTGGAATGACACCTTACTATTTGGTGAATGAGATGGAGGTAGCGTTATTGATTAAGTTAGAAGTGAAGTCCTTATAGATATTAGTTAAGTCTAGTATTCTTGAGTACCAATGAATGGGTTGACTTGAGTAATTGACTCTATTAGATGAAAAGAGACTGAAGGCCTTGTACCACATCCCTTTATATCAAGCCCCTGTACCACATCCCTTTATATCAAGCCAAAATGGCCTGTGCATTTAACAAAAAGGTCAAACCCAACATCATAAGGGTTAGTGATCTAGTATTGAAAGTAGTCCAATTACAAAATTAGGATCCTCATGGACAGTTTAGGCTAAACTAGAAAGGTCCTTACTTGGTCAAACAAATATACTGTGGTGAAACTAATATGGATGGGAACGAATTCACTAAGCCAGTGAACTTAGACCGATTAAAGAGGTATTTCATGTGAGGTGTGAGAAAAGTAAAATGGCCTTTTAAGTTGAAACCCCAAAAGGGTGGCTTAGGCAAAAATTAGGACATAATAAATAAAAAAGAGAAAAAAAAAAGAAAGAAAAGCTCGCTAAGTCAAAAACATAAAAGGGTGACTTTGGAAAATTTTAGCACAAAAATGCATAAAATAGATAGAGTAAAAGTCAAGAGAGTGCGACTGACCACTAGAGACCATTAACAAGAATAGTTGGACGATAATAAAGAAGACAAGGATGGATGAGCAAAAGACTAGTAAGCAAAGATGTTGGGCAAGACAACGGGATGGTCTAATATGCCAATGTTAAAGGTAAAAGTCATGCATTTAATTAATGCCAAATTATGCAAAATGTAAATGATTCATGCCAAGCATAATATTAAATGGAAATACATTTGCATAATTAATGTGAATGAATCATATATGTTTTTAAACTAAAAGTAAATATAAAATAGTCTTTTTTTGAAAATTATCATTATCTGCTATTTGCTAATGCGATGCCTGTAGATCTAAAAATCATGTAACCATGCTATGTAGTCTGCATCATTGTCAAGTTATGAGTATCTACTAGTATAGAAGTCATAGATACGATGACTAGTCCATGTAACCCTTCACAAATGAAGGAAGGAACTACACTTCGAATTGATGTGAGTTAGGTCACAAAACATGTTTGGAGCCAAGGTGGGAAGGATGACACAATCCCCATAAGTCCTTAGGGTAATACGTGACTGGTTCCACCATGGGCAGCTCTAATGGATGTCAGTATCAGTAATGTGAGACATCCACTTGACCCATTCGAATGATGTTGTGGTAGCTGGTTCAACAAATGGCGATTCGAATAATATTGTGGATAGTAGAACCTCACATCCACGGTGGGGGCAGCCAATAATCCTAATCTCTCTTATAGCCATATCTAAAAAAATAGAAAAAAAAAAGGAAAAGAAAGAAAAATTATATGCTGATTAGGTAAAAAACCTGAAAGTGCAACCTAAGCAAATGTGAATGGTTCGCTGGATTGAAAACCCGCGAGGGCAGTTTAGCTAAAAATTAGGGCATAATAATAAAAAAAAGGAGAATTATATAGATATACATATACACACACACATAAGAAAAGTTACTACAAGAGGACCTCTTACCTGAACCAATAACAGGCTTTTCGTAAAAGAATCACTAACACCTGGATCTACTCTATCAAGTCCCACGATGGTCTCACACAAGATAGTCAACACTGGGCTCCTCCTTGACTTAGTCCCTTCCAAGAGTGATAAAATTTATAGATCAATCTCTCCATCATCCCTTCGTCATAAGTATTCTGTAATACAAGCGTGAGCTACCCGAGCATGGCCTCTAGAAGGGATAAGAATGATGAAAGGGGCCATGAGGATCTTCTCATCGCCCAATGTGTACCTGGGTACCTCCCCATGCTATATGTCGAATAACTTTACCATCTTTCATACATGTGGGTAATCCAATTGAGGTAATGCGATCCGATCTGCAGTTATGACATGACAATCAAGAATGGTGCCAAATTCCTTTAGCAAAGGATAAGTCTTCATATCCCTGAAATGAAAAGTGTGCGTGGTGGAATCCTATAACTCACATGCTGCTTGTAGAAAATAGGTTTCGTGACGAATAACTGTAAGACCTGTCCATGGTTGATTAGACCTATTCTGGGATGAAAGAGACTATAGGAATGCTTTTGACATGGTTTGGAGGTTAGAAATAAAAGTGTGCAAGGAATATGTGAAATCGGTATCCATAGATGAAGACAAGGATTATGGAATTGTATAGCTCTTACTAGGTCCTGATAAGGTTCGTTCAACCTTTCACCTAGGTTATACAACCTTTAGTACCTAGGAATAATTAGACAACACCTTTTTTATACTTTAGAGTAGAAGTTAACATTTGTACCTCTTTTGGAAAGCACATATATGGAAAAATGATAATGTGAACTTAGAAATATACATTCAAGAGCCAAAATTATGCATTGTATTTAAAAGACAAAATATCAGAGTTTGATAAACAATGCAAATGATGTTGCCTTAGTTTGTCCTAAAAGGTCCTAAGCAAGCACGTAGAAAGAAGGGCTTTCAAATCACCTAATAAAATATACAACTATGCAAATATCTATCAAACATGTTATATTAGAATGAAAAAGATGGAAAAAAAAACATCCTAGTAGCTAACAAGGTGTGAGGGTCTCCACAGCATAGTTTCCTTTACTTCTATAAGGGGTGCCCTCATAATCCTCCACCTCATCTTCTGTCGCCACATACCCGTGCTCCGCGACCGCCTAAGCTAAGGTCTCAATCTCTACCTTTGCCATTGCTAGACGCTAATCGTTCTTTTTGTTTTTATGGTTTAGGCTTTGGATCATTTCCTATAAGAAACATGAAAGTTAGGATGAATAAGACACTAAACACATAAGGCATAAACATGCATCATGCATTGCTTTTATACTAACCTACATGGAGCGCATCTGTTGTGTTACAACCCTCGTCAAGGTGGCATTCAGATCCACCTTCACCTCAACTTAGATGAAAGGGATCTATGAAAGAAAAAAAGGAAAAACGTTAGCTATAAAGCCCACATCACCATTAGCATACAAGGAAATAAAGAAGAAAATACTTATGTGGGTAGTCTTGGCTGGCTCAAATGTACATATAGAAAGGGTGATCTGTAATGACATCATTGACCTAGTTAATGAAGCCATGCACAACTCCATAAAATTGTCTAGTATGAAGGCTAGGTTACCTACCACCAAGGGCTCGTTTATGACCCAGACAACAGTAGTGCTAGATGCAGAAGTAGCAGCGACAAACCTCTAAGCAACTTGTGCGGTAATGCCCTGACTCTCATGCTATAAAATGATCCCCTCACCTGAAATGTATGGAGGGAATGCTCGAATAGTTATCTCTGATAAAGAGAGATTCCTCACGAGCGCTCCAACCATCTAGGACATGTAGGGAGTACTAGCAAAAGATAACTGCTCTACTAGAACATAACACAGTGTTATGGCAAGTTTTGCGCCCTCAGGATCCTTCGCCTAGATCAAGCTCATGGTCGGGTGTTGTGGGACAGGTCGCTCATCCAAACCCTCGCACCAATAAAAGACATGTTCCTCGAGGTACCACTCTTAGATGGAAGGCCCTACCAATAGATGACGATCACAAGATGGCCTCTGCCTTCGCCATTTCTAGAGGCCACATCTCTATCATACCCCTCAAGTCAAGATGCAACTATAGTAAAAATGGGAAACTATTGTAAGTATAAAACCAAATAATAAAAGACTAATAATCATAACTTACATCAATTTATTTTGTACAAGGAGAAGTGCTTGGTTTAGAGTAATTGTGTTCAAGTGAGCACGTCCGATTGCTATTGAAGATTGTGTAAGACATGACGCTCCACTTCAAGAAATGAGGATAATCACAATTTACCTCATCCTTAGGGTCGAGCCCTTTTAGTAATCCTAGCTTGATGCCCAATACTTGTCAGCAAAGCTAGCATGAGTCTCAAAACAATCAAATGAAACTCAAGCACAAAAGCAATTGCAAGGTAAATACGTTGAGACCCTTTAGGCACCGCACATGTATCATGTGCCTTGGAAATACCGATTGAGGTATCGATAAAGGTATACTAGTGTTGTTGATCGGTAATCAAAATGATGCAGCAAGCCCAGGTCCTCCAGCACTAGTACTTGACAGAGCTTAGCCATGTCAGAAACGCTCAAGAATAAGACCCTCGATAAGGCATACAGTAGAAAATAACGCGTGTCCTAGTTAACCACCTCACCTGAGTTATCATCAATAATCTAGGGTGCACTGGTTCGTATGTTAGACCTCACCACAATCTTGCTCTCGTTGAGCAGAGAAATGTAACCTAGGACCTTGAGCAACTAGTCCCTTTGAAGCATGGCTCATGAATCTCATAATTTGTAGGCAGGGAAGCACTCATGAACCGTAGTCTTGTCAGAAAAGTGAAGTCTCTAGGAATGATCATCACCTCACCAATCAGGGGAAGATGGAAGGTATGAGTCGTGTCCATTCATCGCTCTAGAAGTGGTTGCATCATCATCGGGTCGACCTTCGACATCTCATCTAATAACATTTGCAAGAAAGTCCAGGCACCTATGCCTTCTAAATGAGCCTGGACTCGAGGGTGCAGTGTCCAAACCTACTCTCCAGCAGGACCCATAACCTCGCCTCCCTTTTGGAAGGCGATAATCCTTTGCAAGAAAAGAAAAGGAGTAAAAATGAAAGAAATATTGGAAAATATTTATTAGTTTCTACACAATCATCAAGGTCAAAGAACGAAAAATAAGAAAGGTCTGAATTTGAAGGAAAGAAATTAAAGTCCTGGTCGTTAGGGTTAATTCTAAGTTTTAAAGGAATTATGAAAATAGTTTCCTAAAAAATGTTCGACATCCACAAAGAAAGCATCAAATGACCGATAAGTTGGTAAATTATTTATAATCCTATGTATGTACTATAATTTTCAAAATTTATTATATTAATTAATCTTTAATTGTTTTTTGTACATATCACATAATAAGGTCTGAAGCAAATGCAAATTAAGGCAAATTGACCAAACTGATAAATACAAAATAAATTTCATTAAAAAATACAGGGTAAGTGTCCTAGAAATTATTCCTAATTATTTTATAAGCTAATAATGTTCGCAGACAAAAAGAAATTATGAGGCAGCAGCTAAAATCTATTGTGGTAAGATGGATGAAAAATAAAATAAATTAAGGGAAAAAGGAGAAAAATGTTTACCGCTCTTGAGACGGCTCCTGTAAGGTGATGGTATAGGTTGTATATTATCGATGTGTCACTAGCTGGAGGAAAGCCATGCAGTCACACCCTTCAGTGGTCTCACCGGTGCCA
This sequence comes from Omphalea diandra, assembly GCA_949677035.1. Taxonomy (NCBI): domain Eukaryota; kingdom Viridiplantae; phylum Streptophyta; class Magnoliopsida; order Malpighiales; family Euphorbiaceae; genus Omphalea; species Omphalea diandra. The sequence continues at coordinate 34,760 of CATIWR010141192.1, forward strand.
ATCCCCATTTGGATCATAACTGCTCTAGGGCATCTAGGGTTGTGATATCCTCATCGAAAAACTCCTTATGGATGTCAAACATCTTATCATCATGGTATTTGATCATGATAATTGCTTGAAAGGCCAAGGGAACCTAAGAGCTAAGTGAGTCTTTGAGAGAGAGAAGTACAAAAGAGACGAGGAATTGTGCAACTGAGACAGATCACTTTTGAAGGGGTTTATATACTGGACTAGGGATGTACAACCCTGACATGTGATGCACAACCCCTTTGATCCAGTCGGGGCCGACATGGGCCTTACTAGTGCACGTCATCTTCCAACCTACCAAGCCCAATTAAGCTAAAATTACCAAGGTACCCCTAGCTTTCTCCGAAGCCCAATTAAACCAAAATTACTAAAATACTCCTAGTTTTCCCTCAAGCCCAATTAAGCCAAAATTACTAAAATACCCTAGCATTCCTTCGAGCTCAAATTACCAAAATATGCTTAGCCTTCCCTTCAAGCCCAATTAAGCTAAAATTACCAAAATACCTTTATTTTTCCCTTCAACTCAATTAAGTCAAAATTACTAAAATACCTTAACCTTCCATTCAAGCCTAATTAAGCCAAATTTACCAAAAATACCTTATCCTTCTCTCAAGCCCAATTAAGCCAAATTTACCAAAATACCCCAGCTTTCCCTCAAGCCCAATTAAGTAAAAATTACCAGAATGCCCTTAGCTTTCTAAAGAACCCTAAAGCACCCAAATTATCAAGATACCTTAACTCTCTAAAGAGTGTTAGAGCGATCGATTTACTAAAGTACCCTCATCACTTTAAAAAAAAAAAAAATCTACAGAACACCCAGAGCTTCTTGATTCAAGTTAGACTATCAGGATACCTTTGATGATAAATTTGCCCCCTTTGAGGCCTTAGTTATACTATCAAGAAGAATTATATTATCCTAAAAAAGGGCAAAACCCAAAGAAGTACTTCCTACAACATCGGGGCCTATACCCATTACCTTGAGATAGGAATAAACCTCTAGGACAACCAAAAGGGCTACAACGATATGGATTCAGTTTTATAAATGCTAAAAGGGCTTAAATGACATAAGAGCCACCTACCCTGAACCAGAATTATCAGTCAGAAAGATTAAAGCTCTCAAAGAGAAGTGCAAGAGCATCAGTGATTGTTAGAGGCCAATTGTCCAATACCAAAACACCTGGTACTTGTTAGAAAGCTGCCAGAACTACTTCAATACATGCTAGAGAGCTATTGAAGAGCTATAAAAACACTTGGTACTTGCTAGAAAGCTATAAGAACTACTTCAGTACCTGCTACAGAGCTGTGGTATAGCTATTAAAACACTTGGTACTTGCTAGAAAATAGCTAGAACCATTTCAATACCTGCTAAAGAGCTATCAAAACATTTGGTACCTGCTAGAGAACTACCATAACCACTTTAATATATGCTAAAGAGTTGTTAGAACCACTTCAGTACATGTTAAAAATCTATTAAAGAGCTATTAAAATACCTGGTATTTGCTAGAAAGTTGCTAGAATCACTTTAGTACTTATTCGATGAGCTGCTAAAGACTTATATCCTTGGGTATACTTACTAATGCCTACATTCTTTACTTTGCTTTGATGAGACTTTTTTGAACAACCATTTCTCAAATGTTGTTTTCTAAGCCCTATAAAGCTGGGGGCAAATCGCAAGCCTTAGATTTTGGACCTCTAAATGAACCCTGATGATGAAAATCATCAAACCTATCCCCAAAATGCAAGGGGAATTACTAAAGAAAAAAATGAAAGGCCCTTGAAAACCTTAGCGAAGCCTAAGACTAAGCTTGAAACCTAGCCTTAGACCAAACCTAAGACCAAGCCAAAAAGGTGTTGCACAGCCCATCAAGCAGAGCTATACAACCTACAAATTAAGGTTGTACATCCATGCCTAGGGTTGTATAGCCCACTCTAAAACCTTAGCCTTGAGAACCCTCTAAAGGTGGTCCCCTTATAAACCTAAAAGTTGTATAACTCTGACAGCTGGATCAATAGCCAATTCCTAGCTATACAGCCCACATGCAAACCCTAATTCAAGAAATGCATCTCCCTCTCTGTGAGAGAAAATGTCCATAGTGTAACCATAAACATTCTAGCCTTGTGCAGCCACCTATTATCTATAAATAACCTATCATGTGAAGAGGGAGTGAAAGGCATAGAAATCCTAAGGTTATTCTACTGAAATTATCTCTCAAACACAAAAACCCCAAACCCTAACTCATTCTAAAGTAGAAATAGACTTAATCTCTTTGTTATGTGCATTCCCTAAGCATTTAAGAGTAAAATATAAAACTCGTGAGCCTCTGAGGGCAAAAAATGCATAACACCATCTAAGAATCCCTTTCCCTCTCTTTTTTTTCCCTCTCTTTCTCTATTTTCAAAACCCAAAAAAAGGGGTTGTACAATTTTATCGATAGACTGTACAACCCATTGCCTGGGCTATATAGCCCTCATATTAGGTTGTACAACCCAGTTTGCCTAATAGTCGGTTTTAGAGAAAGATGATCTTTTTTCCCCACCCGGATCTCACCTTCTTCAAACCCTTCTTTCTGTGATTTTTTTAGTGTTCCAACAACAGAGTAGGGGGAGGTTAAACATCCTAAAAATCTCTGTTCATATAAAAAATGGAACTTGAGGGTGATATTTAAGTGATTTCACAACTTCTTTACATATAATGTTTCATGTTCCTTTATTTACGATTAATTGATGGTTTTTATTATTTTTTGATCTTTTAGGATAGTGACTAAGTGAGGAACCTAAGGTTATAATGACCTTGAGAGTTTTTTTTATCATTATGTTTGTATTTAGAACATGTGAATAGTGTTTTAGCCTTCAATCTCCTTAATTTTTGTGTTGTATGCTAACCCCACATGGTTAGCGGTACATATGGATGCCATGCTCTTTTAGAACTACATAGGGTGAGCATTCATCAATCCTAAGATCCCTCTTATGATGAGTCTTACCCTAGGCCATTCGACATTCTCCAAATGCCTTGCATTGCATGTTTACTTCTCCATATGTTCATGATTCACACCCTTATTTTCTATTTTTTTGCTAATTTAGTGATGTTGGCATGTGTTATCATAGACACTAGACATAAATTTAGGGACCTTGACTTAGGAGGTGTGGTAAGATGTTTCTTAGAGATTTTACTTGCTTGTCCTCTAGTTTTTTATTATTTATTTTTATTATCATTGGATGACTAACTTCTTTTCTTCCTTTGGGCGTACGTGCTATCACTTGAGTTAGGCCATGAACTTGGCCTTGATTCTCATCCTATATGTCAAGCATGATGTGAATGATAGTTTATACATGATAACCCCCCTTACCATGATGCATGAGCCCATTCCCCTTTTGATGAGTATGATGATTTGATTGGTTCAATTGCGCTAGATGTATGCTTAAGGCCATTAATCGAACTAATTAATAACTTAGCTAAGATATTAAAGGTGAGCCAAAGATGCTTGTAGGCCAGATCCTAATGTCTATGCAGTTTGGGGGTGCCTAAAGTCTTCTACAAGTTGTACCCAATTTTTGAACCCAATCTTTGATGGGGTGAAGACGAAATGGGTCTTCTAATTGACTTAGATTAGGTTCAGATTTTGCCTTCCTTAGATTCTCCTGACCAAAGTCGAGTGGCAACTCCACATTTTCTAGGGATGGTACCAACGTATTATCCTACACTTGGTTCCTAGATGATCATCGTTTTGGACTTAAGGCTTTGAAGTCGCACAAGGCCTAAAAAGATCCCCCATTGATCCAAACACACACTACACCTTTGGGTTATTGCCAATGTAAAGAGCCTCATCCTCTTGATCCCCCATTGATCGATAAAAGGATGAAGTTGCAAGTGGGATTTTACTCGTTTGAGCGCAACAGTGAAACCATGAGGCACTCACAGGCTGTGTTTTCTTTTTTCACATAAATGACTATTAGGAAGAGTTGTGTATTTTTAATGGATAAAGGAAACTTTTTGTTATTATAAATTACTGTTAATTTATAATAACTAGGAGTTTTGTCTTTTACGAATAGTGTATTTGACGCCTTTTAGAACATTATAAATACAATAATGAATTGTATTATTTACAGTTGAAAATATCATAATTCTCCTCTTCTTTGTTTTAAATCTATGTGATATCTAGTCTTACGAAATGATCACAAATCTCTCTAAATCTTTCTTAAACCTTCAGTGGTATGTTCTTAAAGATGTCAAAGAATTATTTGATGTTCAAATTTCATCATTCAACCCTTCCATCATTACCCTTAACTTTTGACCTTATAAAAACTAATGAAGACAATTAAGAAGATGCAAAACTCGTGTTCAAACTCTGGAAATAAAAGTTTAATAAAAGAGGTTTATTGGAAGAGAATAAGGAAATCTCTATCATCATCTCAAGTTCCAGTGAATCAACCAATTTATACACTTCCATATCACCAACCTTCTTACCATATTCACTAACACCAAACTCAATTCCATTGGTTAATAATTCCACTCACTCAATTTCCTTTAGAGAAAATATACTTATTTTTTTAATCTCCACGTAGTAGGAGATGAAGCAGAAATTGTAGAGAACCATAAAAGAAATTTCAAAGGAAAAATTTGAATCCAAGGCTGCCCCCTTTAGTTCACCATCAAGTTCTTTCTTTTTTTTCTTTTTTTTTTTTTTTTTGAAAAAAGGTCACCGCCATTGGATTCAGAAAGAAAAATTGAGTGGAAACAAGCAAACTTTGCTAGAAAATCAACCTAGCTGGAATTCTAGAAAAATTATGACTAGCTTACCAGAATTTGGCAGACCGGCCAAACTGAGCCTGGAACCGGACCAAAGCGCAAGCCCAATTGTTGCGGCCAGAGCAACCTAGCCCAATGCTGGATAGGCCGAGCAGCCAGCCATGTGGGCTGCCTTTGGACAGGCCCAACAACAGGCTACTTGGGCTGTCTTTGTACGCCCACAAGATAGTCTTCCAAGTGATCCATTTGATGAGGTGCAATAAGAAAACAACAGTATATTTTCAGTCTTTGGTCGCGTTAAGTATAGCCTTGAGTGCATTGACTAGCGCCTTAGGATGCTAACGGTTCATGCATTTTGGCGTGTTACAACAGGCTACACTGGATTATTGTAGCAAATTTTCTTCAAAATTTCATAATTCTTATGGTCTGCAGAAAAAATTTAGTTCAGAATTTCGATCAAATAATTATTTCAAGGCAATATTCTTCTAAAGTTGTGAAAAATAATAATTATTAATTAAGTAATATCTAGTATAATTATTACTTTCAGTGTATTGTGTTTTTTTTGTTTTTGTTTTTGTATTATTGTTGTAAGTTCACCATAATTAATAATTATATATAAAAAAGTGGCTAAAATGTATTGTTGTATTTGTATTATTATTAATAAAAATAATATTTTCGTTCGTTTATTTTCATCATAAGTAAATATTAATTTTTTAAATTTCTCATTGTTGATTACTCCATTTAAATATATTAATATCATTATATTAAGCAAAAATAGAGATAAAAAAATTTATCAAATCAACTTAAAATAGAGAAATTAAATGGTAAGAATTACAAATATGGAAAAGGAGAATAATGTTTATTCTTGTGCATGAAAAAATTCATTATACAATAACAAAAAAAAAAAAAAGAACCACAAGAATCTCAAGATTTTTTAGAGATGAATAAAAGAATAGAATGGAGGGAAGATAATCAATTGAATGTGCTACTATATTAAATCACATGGAGATTTAATCTTTCTTTATAAAAATAGTGAAAGTGCTAAAGATTTATTAGAATTACTTCACCAAAAATATGAAAAAACTTCTAAGACATATTTAAATGATGCTAGAAAACTATAATGCAACAAAAATGTTTGAAAGTGACAACATTTCTAAACATATTCAACAAATGGAAATAATTACTCAAAATCAAGCAAATTCAGGTCATTCAGTTTTTTGTAAGATACAAGTCTTCACTTTAATAAATAGTTTACCAAAATCAAGGAAGAATGTGGTGACATCATTGACATACAGACAAACAAATTTGTCCATGAACACTTTAACATCATTATTAATATTAGAAGAAGAATGGAAGAATAAGAGAAACCGTGAAGAAAAAGTTGATTTGCTCCTATTGAAAGATGGCATAAATAATAAGGCCAAAAATCATTTTAAATTTAGAAAAATAAAATAAAATTTAAAAGAGGATTTAAAATGAGAAATATGTCAAAGAATTTAAAAGAGGATTTAAAATGAGAAATATGTCAAAGGCATATTGTTATAATTGTGGAAAATTTGGTCATTTCAAGTTAGAATGCAAATCCAAGTCTAAACAAATAAAAGAAATAGTAATGACTATCACTGAAGTAATGATAACTAGCCAAGCAGATTATTCTGGAGGATTGACTCTGCAACAATAAGACATGTATCAAACTTATGTGAAAGTTTTATGGAATTTAAAGAAATAAAACCTAGAGAGAACAAACTGTATATGGGTAATAATACTTATGTAAATATATTAGGTAAAGGAAAATGTAAAGTGTGACCATCAGATTTTGGCCTCAGGATGCAAGCCCGATGATGAAAATCACTGAAATTATTCCTTAAAATGCAAAGAACATTTGTGGAAGGGATGAAACAAGGCCTTTGGAAGTTTTGGAAAATCCTTAAGGCGAAACCCAAGACCAAGTCCATTACCAAGCGTAAGGCTACCAACCTTGTTTAGTGGGATGTACGTCCCACAAAACTGGGATGTACAACACACTTCAGAGATGTATAACTAAGGGTTAACCTTAAACCCTAAAACATTCTAGAACTGGTCCCCTCCCCCACCTCTCCCCTTAAACCTTAAGTTTGTACATCCCAGCATGAAGGATATATAAGCCTCCCCTAGGCTATACAACCCTTTTAAATATCCTAATTCTAAAACTTTCATTCTTTTATCTATGATTGGATGCGAACAAGATGCAACCAGAATCATTCCAGACTTTGGAGCACTCGTATTCTTTTATAAATACCCCACTATTTAAAGAGGGAGAGGAGGCTTAGAAAACCTTAAGGAAACTTTGCCAAATTCTCTTCATAACCACTGCTTAGAGCATAACACTAAAACCTTAACTCATTCCAACCATTCCTAAGGTAGAATTTAGGCTTTATCTTTGCATTCTCAAGCATTTCTAAGCATTTTGAAGGTTAAAGATCAAATGGTGAGCCTTTGAGGGCAAAAAAGCACTCAAGAGCATCTAAAGGATCCCTCTTCCCCGCCCTTTTCTTTCTTTTCCTTTTTTTTTTTTTTTTGATTTTGAAAACCTAGAAAATAAAGGTTGTATAGACTAACAACCCTCAAAATGGGTTGTACAACCCTACTCAGTCTAGGGTACAACTTACAAAACTCTTTTTTTTTTTTTTTTACCTGGATTTCTTTTTTTTTAAAGCTGTTTTTTGAGATGTTTAGGGGTTCCATTAGCATAATAGGGGAAGGTCTTAAGAATTGGAATTTTGAATGAGTTAAAAATGGTTTTCATGGTTTTTTTTTTTTTTTTTATGCTAGTGCTTCTTATTCTTCCATTGCATATTCTTTGTGATGTTCAAGGTTTTATTTTAATCCTTTTAGTAGTGACTAAGAGAGGAGTTTACATTCTTAGGACCTTGAGAGCCATTTATGATTGTTTGCATTTGGATTATGCTTCTCTGCATGTTATTATACATGTGTTTTAGCTTTATAACTTTCCTTTAGGTGATTGATATCCTAATCTTCATAGTGGTTAAGGGTATTCATACTCTTTGTGAGCAGTAAGGAGGAAGGTTTAATGATGCTAGGATCCCTCTTGTGATGACTTAGCCTTAGGCCACCAAAGTCCTCTAAGTTTCTTGCATTTTATGTTTATTTTTTTATGTTATGTTTCATGTATTTATGTTTATTTAGTGTTATTATGTTCATGTGATGTTGGATTATTAGTTATTGAGGGCTTAAAAAGATATATTAGGTACCTTAACATTGGAGAACTAGTAAGGTATTGATCATGGACTTTATTCACTTGCCTTTATCTTCTTCTACTTGTTTTTTGTTATTAGTTAATGACTTGTACATTTCTTCTGGCTATAGGTGTCTCGATTGAGTTAGACTATGATTGATTGTCTCAATGACTGTCTTTGATAATTATGCATGTTGTGTGATGGATGGAAATGCATGTTTACCTTATGCCATGTCACATGTCCCTATTACCCTTTGAGATATACATGTTGTGTGATAGATGGAAATGCATGTTGCACCCTTCACCACTATGCTTGATCCCCCTCCTCTTGCAATTGATGATTTGATTTATTTGATTGTGTTAGAGGCATGTTTAGGACCATTAATTGGATTAATGAATAACTCGATTAAAAATGGTAAAAGTGAACCAAAGATGCCTACAGGTTGGATCCCAATATTCAGGCAGCTTAAGGATGCTTAACCTCTTCTACAAATTGTACCTAATTTTTGAACCCAATCTCTAATAGGGTGAAGATGAAATAAATCTTCTAATTAACTTAGTTTTAGGTTTAAATTTTGCCTTACCTGGATTCTTGTCTTAACCAAATTCGAGTGTCATCTCAACACTTTTTAGGGATAGTACTAACGTATCATCCGACCTTAGTTCCTCATTGGTTATCCCTTGGAAAATGGACTTCAAACTTAGGCGAGGCCTAGATGATCCCCTATTGATCCAAACAGATACCATATTTTGTGATTTCTACCAATGTAAAACCTATGTCCTCTCGGCCTTCATTGGTTGATAAAATGATGAAGTTACAAGCATGATTCCATTTTTTTGAGCATAACTTCGAGGGAACCTGTAGGGTGCTCATAATGGCGACTCCATTGGGAACTCAAAATTGACTTCGTGTTCAATCTATTATTCACTTTGTCACTTTTAACCTTGTTATTGGTTAGTTCACTTGCATTTATATAGCCTCTACACTTCACCACATGCACTAGGTCTACCCTTAGATAAATTGATGGTTCTCTAAACTTGAGACTTAAGCTCCAGTTAATACCCTTAGGTATATTGAATGAGGGGTTATGACAACTGTCCCTCAAGCTTATGAGCGCCATTAACTTCAACAATCGTTTCAGCCAATAGATACATGTAGGAGCTAATAGCACCTTGTATTAGGACACTCTTTTATTTGCATTTTTCCTCATAAGGAAAGGTTGAGGTTCTTCAAGGAATATGATTAGGCATCCTTCAATGTAAATGCAATGTTATCCCACTTCCCCTCATGTAAATACTTGTGTACCCCAGTCCCCACTTTGTAAAGAATTCACTGTGTAAGTGACTATGTACATCCCCATCCCTTTTTTAAGGGGGTTTTTTCACTTTCATATACATTTTCTTCATCCTTTGAGTAATTTAAAAGAGTTTTCTCTTTTGTATATGTGTCTTTTTAAGACTTTGATCCCTCTTTGGTTTGAGGCGACCATGCATACTCTTTACACCTTGTGGGTGAGACCTCGCTTAGGAAAGAGTCTCTAAACCCCATGTGTGGGAGGAATAAGGTTGGAAAGATATTTTATGAATACCGTGCATATCACACATATGCTTCATTTACTTGTACATGTATCATATTGATAACCCCTATCTTGTATCAATCAGATCCTCATGGAAAAGAAGGGATAATCATCTTGCACATAAGCATAAGACACCTAGTCCGATTCAAAGAACTAACCAGTCATGGAACCTACTATATCGACTTAGTTTTAAAAAAAATGATGGTCGAGTTCAATCTCAAAATGGAGGAGAGGATTATCAAGGAAGTGGACAAACGTGTTAGTGAGATTTTGAGGAAAAAGGATACATCTTTTAGTGGAATTGATAAAAGAAAGACACCCATAGAGGCATCCTAACCAATGGTGATTGATGATGATTTGTTTGGATGAAGGAATACCATGAGAACAAGCTTACTAAGGAAATGGGGATTACCACAACCATTCTTGATAAGGCTATGAAAAGTGAGAAAGAGAGCACTTGGTTTGATGATTTTGCCAAACAGTTAGAGAACATCTAAAAAGTCTTAGGTGCCAAAGGTATGGAAAGAGGAATAAATATCGAGGAATTGCCTGCTCGTAAACCTGAGAAGCACTCAGCTAATTTTTTCATGCTTGAGCTTTCGAAGTTCACAAGAAGTTAGAATGCCAAGAACCATGTTTGTTCATACATGTTAGTTATGAAGGCTTTTGGGGTGTCAACAGACAATATATTAGAGGTTTTTGAGCTATCAATAGAAGGATATGCCAATACCTAGTAATTTAATCAATGAAAGATTATTAAGGAGGATTGGAAAGAGTTGATAAAAGCTTTTAAGTATCACTATACCTATAATTTAGATATATAGGTCACTTTATAGGATCTGAAGTCTATAAAGCATAAACTAGTGAAAGCTTCAATGACTATATCATAAAATGGAAGAAGAAGGTTTTTAAGGCCATTACTAGACCAACTGGGAGAGAACATGTTCAGATGATTATTAAAGAGGTGTTATCTGGTATTGGTACTAGAATTAAAGGCATGCTGGTATGGAATTTTGAAGACCTTAGGGTGGCTAGTTTATAAGCTGAGGAGTTAGAGTATGAATTTGAGATACACATGGGGGTAGGAGAGGTGGCCTATCACAACCTCACGCAAAAAGGCCCTCGATGAATGAAAGAAGGAACTCTACCTCAAACTGAAGAGTGTTAAACTGGTGGCACACCTGAGTGGGGTTATAAAATGTGCTTGAAGCTAATGCAGGAAGAATGATGCAATCCTTGTAGGTCCTCAAGGTAACATGTCACAAATTCCACTACAGGTAGCTCCAATAAATATCGGTGATAATAATGTAGTACATCTACTCAATCCATTTGACTCTACTAGCAGTTGGCCTCAATAAGCAATAGTTTGAGTGATATTATGGATAATAAAGCCTCATGCCCATAGTCAAACAACCAATAGTCCCAACCAATATTTGAAAAAAGAAAAAAGATAAAGGAATAAAAGAAAGAAGAATATAATATGCTCATTAGGTTGAAAACTTACAAGGGTAGCCTAAGCAAAAATAACAGCCTGTTAGATTGAAAACGCACAAGGGCATTCTAAATGAAAATTAAGGTAAAAAAATTTAAAAACAAATAATAAATAAAATAAAAATAAACAAAAAATGAATAGAAAAAGAAACTGTAAGAGGAATTCTTACCTGAAGCATTAGCGGGCTCCCCGAGAAAGAATTGCTAACACTGAGATATACTCTGTCCAGACCCATAATGGTGTTGCCTAAGATCGTCGGTATGAGGATCCTTCTGACTTAGCTCCCACTAGAAGTGGTAGAATCTATAAATCAATCTCCTCATCCTCACTTTGCAGTAAATACTCTCCCATTAAGATGGTTGTTGTAATATAGGCCTAAACTGTCTGAGCATGATCCCTAAAAGGGAATAGAGTGAGGAAAAGTGCCATTAGGATTTTTTTCTCGCCTAACATATACCGAGGTATTTCCTCATATTGCATGTCAAATAACTTCATAAGTTTTCAAACATATCGGCAATTTAGCTAAGGTAATGCATTTCAATCTGCAGCTGTGACACGACAGTCAAAAATAGCGTCGAACTCCTTTAATCGGGGATAGATCTCTGTATCCCCAAAGTTAAAAGTATGGGTAGTGGAGTCCCATAAACCGCAAGCCACCTGAAGAAAATTCACATCTAAACGGATAGTAGAGAGATAGTAAGGAGAAGTAAGACTGGCCTAAGGAAGATCGAGTAAGATCTGGGATAAGAGAGACCTTAGAAATGCCCTTTCCATGTTTTGGAGACTAAAAATGGATGTTTTAAAATGGAGAACCATGTATCGGTATTTATAGAAGAAGAAAAGTTGGCTTGTGCTTTATAGCTGTAAATTGTTGTTCATTGTATAGCCTTCTCTAGGAATTTGTACAAACTACTACTAATCTATATAGACCACTTGGTGGTTTGTACAACCTTTCATCTTTTAAGAAGAGAAACGAACAAAATTTAGCCTATCCCTTAGGCTAAAATGTATGACTCTTATCCAAGATACAGGTATATGCAGAGTAAATAAACAAAATTGCATAGCTATACATTTGAGAGATAAAATCAGGCTAAAATTAGGATTATGCAATAGAGAAAAACTAAGAATTTTAGAGTTGCGCGAAAATAGAGGCATCATCACCTTAATTTGTTCTTAAAAGCCATGCTTCAAAGTAAGTATCCAAAAATAATGGGGCTTTAAAATCGCACAAAATATCAATTACAACTATGCAAAATATCTACAAAACCCCAAAATATGTAGTACTAAAAAGGAAAAAAAAAGATTCCTAAGTGATCTAAGAGTATCGGGCATGCTCAATCCTCCTCGCTCTCTAAAAGTGTCTCCTCGTCATCCTTTGCTCATCAGTGGCCATGTACTCCTATCAGAGCCCTCTTCGATTGCTCAAGTTAATGCCTCAATCTAAGCCTCAGCCATTGCCAAGTGTTGATCCCTGTCTCGAAGGTTGCATGTCAAATGTTAAATCATCTCTGTAAGACACTTAAGGGTTAAAATGAGTAGGATATGAATCACACACAAATGCACAAATCATGAATATGCATGCATGTATTCTTTTTCACTTATTATGTCTTTTCCTACTAACTTGTATAGATTGTGTTTGCTATGTCACGACCCTCTCCAAGGCAATGATAAGGTCAACCATGGCGTTAGGTTGGATCTGCAAAATCTGTAATAAGAAAAAAAAGAAGGAAAAACTCTTAAAACTCTAAATGTGTTGAGATGCAATGAGAATGGAAATGAAGGATACTCACATAGGTGGTCTCGGCCGGCTCAAAAATGCAAGCAAAATAAATAAGCTATAGTGACATCATCGACCTTATCAAAATGTCATGTTAGACTCTACTGGGTTATCCGGCATGGGATCCAACATACCTACCAGCACAGGCTCTAACCCTTTAGATGTAGACTCGCAAGCCCTTTTGTAGTCCTATGTAGTTAGAATAGGTATGGTGGCCCTCTTTGCAACCTACGCAGTAGTCCCCTGAGCCCTATGCTAGAGAACGACTCCCTTGTTTGCCTCATTTGTGGGAACGCCTTGACAGTTGCCTCTGATAGTGGGAACACACCAACTAGTACCCTAATTATCTAAATCCTATATAGGGTCTAATTTGAAACAAGTCACTCTCTAGGCATGAACTGCATTGCCTCTTGAACCTTGGGGTCGTCCTTCAAGTTAGCCATTTAGAACATGTTCAAAGGTGAACACTGAGGAATAGGCCAAGCATCCAAGCCCTTTTGCCAATGAGAGACTCGCTCTCCTATATACCACTCATGGAGAAAGGGTATTACCTAAAGTTGTTGCCCATAAGAAAGGCCCTCCACCTCCACCACTTCCTATGGTCATGCCTCTGTAAGTCCCTTCTAATCATGGCATAGTCTCCACGTATGGTGATGCACTCCACCTAATGAAGTGAGGATAACTACCCTTCATATCAGCCATAAGGTTTTTTCCCTCTAATAAGCCTAGCTCAAGGGCCTAAGCTTGTTAATGAATGCAACATCTTTAAATGATAAAAATAGATAAAGATATAAAGAAGGGTTAAGAGAAACTCACAATGAGTACTAGCCAGGGGCTACACATGTACCCCTCACCTCTGGAATATCGATCCAAGTATCGATATAAGTATGTAAGTGTTGCAGACCCCTAGTTGAATCAATGAAGGAGCCCCAAACCCTCCAACATTGGCACTAGGCCGATCTCAGCCATGTCGAAGTCACAACATATAGAAAAAAGTAACGAGCATGCTAAGCTACTATCTCCTCTGAGCTGGCATCGATGACGTGAGGAGCACCAGCCTATATGCTAGATTACGTGAAGGTTTGGTCTCCCTTGACTTAGTGGACACAACTAAGCAGTTTAAGAACATAATCCCTTTAGAAGTCATGCACACTAGAGTTGGTGGGGAGAAGGATGCCAACAAAGTGGGTCCTCATCATATATGTGAAGTCCCCTAGCATGATCGTCAGCTCCCTAATCAATGGTAGATGGAAGGTATGAGTGGCATCCATCCACCACTCAGTTAACACCTAAGTCATTACTTAACTGACCCTCAAGGCCTACTTTAGCAGTGTCCAAAGAAGAGGCATGAGCTTAGTCCCCTCCAAGAGGGCTACCACCTATGGGTGTAACTGTCGAAACCATGTCCCTCCCAAACCCATCACCCCACCTCCCTTTTAGTAAGAGACATCACCTTAAAAAGAAGAAAAGAGAAGAAGCAACAAACACTCAAAATCTTAAAAAAAATTAAGAAAAGGAAGTAAAACAATAACTCCAGACGGTTGAACAAAAGATTTGAAAGAACAAAGTAATTGGTCTAGTGACAGGTATTATTCGAAGATTTTCCAAAATTAATTTTCTTTAAAAATTTTATGAAAAGTCTAAAAGACATATCAATAACCACACAAAGATGCAACCAACACATTAAGAGTTTGTGCAGGATTAAAAAACAAATTCTTGAAAAAAAATTATCTATTTATCTATTTCAAATAAGTATTGTAATCCTTAATGGATTATTTCACAAACTAATTTCACCAAGTTTTTGCATGTCACCGAGAAAAACAAAAGTACATAGATTAAGGTGATAAATCAAGCCAACAAATAGGACATAAAAAAAATCATTAAAAGAAATAAAAGGTAAGTATCTTAAAACTATCCTTTAGTATTTTTAAAACTAACCTAATCTTTGCATGTAGAAAGGAATTCTAGGAGGGTGCCTAAGATCTATAATGTCAAAAAATAAAAGCAAAAAGAAAAAAAAAATGAAAGGGAAAAAAGCACGTACCATTCCTGAGGCAGCTCCTACTAAATGACAGTATAAGTTGTAAACCGTCAATGTGCTGTCTTACGGCAAAAAACCTATAAGAATCATCCTTATCGTTGTACCTACTAAAGGGCTCACCTTCGCGAACCCCACTGGGAATGCAACTACTCTAAAGCATCGCATATGGCATTGTCTTCATCAAAACACTCATTTAGGATGTCAAACATTTCATCATCGGTGAAACTAGCAATGGTTTTGTCTCTAAAGCACATAAAAACTGAATAGTAAAGTAAAAAAATCCAAGAATGACACTTCAAGGCCTTAGAAAAGTTCTTGCAAAGGGTAGATCAATATAACTTCAAACTCAATTCAAAAAAGTGTGTGTTCAGGGTTACTTTAGGCAAGTTATTAGTATATGTGGTGAGTGAGAAAGGAATTAAAGTGGATCCAAATAAAGTAAACGCCATTTAAGATATGCCTACACTAAAGATAGAAAAGGATGTAAGAGTTTCTAGGGCACCTTTAGTACATTAACAAGTTCATAGCCAAACTTACTCCTATTTGTAAGTTAATCTTAAAGTTGTTGAGAAAAGATCAACTGATAGCATGGAAAGAGCAACATTTGAAGGTCTTCGAGAGGATAAAAGAGTATTTGTCTAATCCAAAAACGTTGAGACCATGAAAGCTAGGCAAACCATTGATCTTGTACTTGATGGTCGAACAAAGATCCACGTGAGAAATGTTAGCACAGGAGGATGGTGAAAAGAATGAACATGTTATATATTACCTCAATAAGAAGTTGCTCTTGCATGAAGAGAAGTACAACCGGATTGAAAAACATGTATGGCAATGGTTGGGGCTACAAAGAAGTGACAATATTATTTCCAGTCTTACTCGATACACGAGGTGCCTTTTTTAAGATTCAAAATCCGATTTTAAGAAATTTTGGTCACTAGCGCTAATTTAAGTATGTTTTTTCTGATTTTAAGTATATGATTATGAATTTTAATTATTTAATTTTGATTAGATATATTTTAATGTGTTTAAGGAGATTATTTAATGTATATATTACTATTTTAAAGAGAAATGATTTTATATTAATGAGATTATTATTTTCATTGAGATTTTTTTATTAAGAATTATGTTTAATGAGTTGTGTTATATGAAAATATTATATTTAAAATTAAATATTCAATATTTAATATTTTAAGGTAAGTTTATGTAAATAAAATATATTTCATTATTTAAGAATTTAAGATATGTTTAATGAGTTGTGTTACTATTTTAAATATTATATTTCATTATTCTAGCTTGAAATCGTCAAAAATGATGAAAAATCAATCATAAAGGACAAAGATTTTATTTTGCCCATAACTCTCCAACTAGAGCTTCATTTTGAATGATTCACATTTTTACGAGAAGTTCTCTTCATAAGCTTTCTTTTAATAGTTGATTTATCTAAAACGGAGGGAGGTTAGACGATAGCAAAAACATTAGTTAAAATTTCGGTCAAACTTTCATTTTTAATCAATTTCGGACAAATGGTAGCTCATATGACGACCTATCAATTCTTAAGAACTCTCAGTAGAACGATCTACAAAATGGTTTTTTTTTTTAATTTTTCCAATGACAACCAATAATGAACTCCAGTTATCATGTCTGATGGTTTGACAGTGGCTTAATTGACCCAAGCGGAAGTTCATGCTAAAAAATCATATACAATTGTGATGGTTCAAGTTTCATGAATTTTTGAGGTCCTGGTAAGATTTTATGAATTTGTATTAATTTTTTATAATTATAAAGACTCAAAAGCAAACTCAACAGTTTCTGGGAATTGCAAATTATTTGCATGACTTTGTTCCCCACTATACAAAGTTGGCACGTCCACTCCAATTTTATCTCAAAAAGAATGCTCCATCATGGGCAAAGGAACAAACACAAACAGTTCCTTGTAAAGATGAATATGTGCCATAATTTGAGGAGTATTTCCTGAAGGTCCCATAAAACAGGGTCTATGAACAATATAAATAGTTCTTTTATTCAGGGCAGTTTGTGGCTCACAGTCTTGGTATGGAACTAATCCATTGGTCCATAGGCTGAAACCATTCTAAGAATGTGACCATATATGGATTATAACGTCGTTTTTCCTTGAGATCCATGAGATAGGATCATAGATGATAAGGACGAACCTCAATAGCTATAGTGTACAAATGACAGAAGTACCATAAAAAGATGAGAAATTCTTTTAGAAGTTGGAGGTTCTCTGGATTTTGGTTCAGGTTTTTGGACTGATTCAGAGGTTTTAGTGGTGTTCATGGAAGTATCAGATTATTCTGGAAATTTTCCAGATCTAAGTTTTTTATGAAAAAGATCAACTAACAGTCCCATGTATTCTTGTTCTTCAAGGGTAGGAATTTTTAGAACAGGTGATTTATGTAGATGTGGAAGGGGTAAAGGTATGTCAAATGGGTCAATATAAGTAGTTTTTTTAGTGGTTTGAGCATGCTGCAGATCTGCCTCCCAGTAGCAGTGCCCATCCCTTTTAAAAGCATATATCGGCTTTCCATCCGTTTCAAAGTATTCTACTGGAATCCGTGACTCTGGACAATACGGAGTCATCATCATTTGTGTAGTAAACATGGCTCCTCCCCCAAGAGGAAGCTAATTAAATGTAATTTGATGTTAATTATATTTTTGAACTAAATTGAGCGAATATGGAAAGTTTGAGAATATCTATGGAATTAACAATTTGAGGAAAATTACTAGAGAGTTAGTAATAGTTATGAATATAAATTAAGTTGTTATGATGAAATGAAAGTAAAAATGTTAATTAAGGATGTACATGTAGTAAATAGACTAAATTAACAAGTTTGGGAAAGTTTGAGGACTTTAAGGATTAAGATATTCAACATGAAAGTAAGGACAATTATGCATGTATATGAATGTTAAATGATAATTATGAGATCTTATACTACTATGGACCCAAATAATGAAAGTAACATATGTAAATGTAGCTTTTGGACTAAATTGCAAATTTAGAAAAAGTTTGTGTTTAATGCCTTTAGGGTTTTTTTTGCCAATAATATGCATATAATATGTTCTATCGGATGAGTTTCAATAACTCTTCATATTTTTGTTATTTTTTATTATATTAAATAGATTTATTTATGTGTTTAGATGTGTATAATCTTAAGGATCAAGGATAAAGAAAATGAAACAATTAAGAATTAGCAATGTCTGGTGAGGGGTTTTATCATATATTTTCTTTTATGTCCATTGCATATATGCATCATTGATTTATATATAGGCCATAGTAAGCTAACTCATTTTAATAAAAAAATCATATGCATTGTTTGTAACGAAATGATATGTTATGATATAAATGCTACATTTAAATGTTATGTGACGTGAGAATAAATGAAGGATGATGTGAAAAATCCAATCAATGGTATGTTATGCATGCATGACACAACTAATGAGAAAACTCTATTGGAATGAGCGGCAGATGAAGCAACCCAAGAGGGGGTGAATTGGGTTATAAATAAAAACACAAACACACTAAAAATAGAAGAAATCACACAATCAACACTGAGATTTAAGTGGTTTAGGAATATGCCTTCTCCACTCCCTAAACTTTCACTTAGGCTTTTTTATTCTTTTTCCATGCTTAAGAATAAAACTTTCCTTTTTTCGAGCTAAGGAAGGATCTTTCATTTTTAGGCTCAAGGATAACCTTTACAATCACTCTCTTTTATAAGGAAAAAAAGAGCCAACCTTACCCTTTGGTATTTTTCTAAGCACAATACCAACCTTTATAACTACTAGCAATGATAAATCCAAGCAGTGTCAATGCCTCTCAATTAGGCAACAAATATACTTCTAGTGCTCAAGAAAACATACTCTCATAAGAGTAACAAAAACAATCCTCACTCTACCCAAATACAAAAGCAACACTAAAAGGCTTGCATAAAGAGCTTGCTAAATAATTGTTCATAAAGTTTTACCAATCAAGTTAGTCTTCAGAAAAGCTCTTTGTATATCCAAACTACAAAACTAGCCATTTGAGTACTTGAAATTAAGTCTAACATCTTTTCTTCAAAACTAGTCGTTAGAGGAGACAACACCCATTGTTTCTCATCAACGCTCATTGAACTTGTAATGCATAGCTCCAACATCCATTGTCAATCATCCACGCTCGTTGATCTCAACATTAATGCCCATTGGCTTATGATCAACACCTGTTGTGCATTTCCCAGAAAGCATGAACTTCTTGCTCTATTTTTCAAACTCTTACAAACATGCTTCAATGCCCGTTGAGCAAATTACAATGCACATTGGAAACTCCTTCAACATTTAGGGTCAACATTTGTTTCGAATTTCAAAAGTTTTAGCTTAAGTTGGAGCACTTTTTAATATCTATTGTGAATACGTAATTCCCATTGTCAGGTCAAAATCAATGTTTTTTGCAAAACCAAAATGCCTATGGCAAGGTCTAGTGTGCAAAACTCATCCTAGAGCACTTCTCTAATGCCCATTGAGAAAGGACAATGCCAGTTACGAGGTCCAAAAAGCTTTTGGGCATCTGCAACACTTATTCAATGCCTATTAAGCATTCTCCCAATGCCCGTTGAAGGGTTCAATGTCTGTTGGAGACTTGCAATGCCTGTTGCAAAGCATTATCACAACATTCTCCCTTTATTGGATACCAAAACATTAAAATACAAACATTAGAACTTCTTAAGGTTTTATTTTTGTTTTGTTGTCATTTAAAACACATCATTCAAAGTATATAAGTAATGCCAATGCCTTAGGGTCATATGTTCTTTAAATATTTTCTTCTTGACACAACAAACTCCCTCATGTAGGAGAAAAGTAAAGAATATGGCTGGTAAGGTAACTCCCTTATGAGCGCACAGCTAGAGAGACAACTCTTTTGTAAGAGAAAAATAAGTAAATGATGTGTAAGCAACTCTCCAAGTAGTTTCATGGACTTTCCTATCCATATGAATAATATTATGTTACGTAAATGATGTATGTCGGTGTTATGCCATATAGATAGAAATGCATTCATGTTAAGGCATGTAAACATGTGTAATGGACATATAAAATTCCTTACTAAGTTTCTCACAAGGAACTCATCCCTCCACACACACACACAGGTAATTTGTAGATTAGATAAAAAAAGATGTTAGCATCATAATACATCATGCCCATCTAGGGCCTCCAATCATATAATATATTTTCCACTTCAAATCCATAATTTCATTAAATTCAAAATAAATATCTAATCATCAATTCATTATCTTGTGCAAAATTATTAAATAAACCTCAAATTTTCATTGTTAACTCTTATAAATTCTATTAAATAAACTTACTTTCATTAAATCATCTAACCTTTATAATTAAATCCAATAATACCATTTAATCCCATTTAATAATATTTATCACTTAGGCTCAAAATTCCATTTGGATCATAATATCTTAAACTAACACCTATAATCATCATTAATTATAATAAATCTTTTTAAATTTAATTTAAATCCTCTAAATCAATAGACCCTTCTCAAACTATCATTTAATCCTCATTTAACTTAATTACTCTCATAATTATTCTATTAACTCCATAAAATATCCTTAAAAGTTTCATAATCATTAATAATTGTTTTAGTTTCAAATAATTTCTCTAATTAAAATAAACTTCCTTAATTCTCATAATTTAATTAAAATCACCATTAAACCTCAATTCCTCCATCCACTAATTAATTAATATCCTTATACATCTATCTTGTCTATTCTCATGTCATTAAATCTCTAATAATCATTAATTTTATAATTTTAAACACAAATTACAACTATTGAAAAATTAATAAAAATTTATAAAATCAAACTGAAGCATCTATAATTTAAGAGAACTACACTATTGTGATCAGGATGATAAGCAGAGCATTTTGTCATGATTTGCATCTTAGGCCTCGACGGAGGTACTGTCTATGGTGGCCAGAGTTCACTGTTATTGATTGGTGATGACACCACCCATACCAAAATATAGATCACCCTTCCGAGAGTCCATAAGAGGTGGCATTATAATTATACTCCCGTCCATTTAGTCAAAATTAGTTAAAAACTATGAAAAAGGCTAAAACTATAGCTAGCAAATGCCACCAATATGAGTTGTTTTCTTTGACGAGTTAGGTACCAAATCGAAGTTGACTCACCATTAACATCCTTATCCTCTTTCATTAGTATTCTCATATAAACATATACATTGCATAAATGATTTGAAATTGCAAATGAACATGTGCATAACATAATGATTACTTAGATATGTGCATTTGATAAATATGACAATAACACTTGCACCATTGCATTTGGAGCACTTAAACATAGATGTGATGTTTGCATAGTTGCAAGGCAAATTATCATATGTAATGTGAATGTTGTAATATGTTGAATAATGTTGTTTTGAAACTTATTAAAAGTATAGGAACCATATGGTAATTATAAGTGGGATGAAGGTGATGAAGGAGAGAAGAAGAGGGACTAAAAGAGAAAAATTGAACTTCCAACCAATAGTAAAAAGCCACCATGATTTTGTCTTATTAGAGTAGGTATATAAACTCAATTTTTCTTTATTTAGGAGTTGATAAGTGAGGAGAAAAAGTGAAGGTCAATAAAAGAAAGAGAGCGCTTAGAAGGAAAGAAAGAAATGAAAATAATAAGAAGAAAAAGTAAACTAGCTAAGAAGAAATCCTAAGCTCTTTTAATTTTGGCAAAGAGGTATGTGATTTAATATTCTTTTCATATGAAATTCCTCCTCCATAACATTTTAAAAATCCACAATTAGTAAGAATTATAGAGTAATTATAGCTATAGTTCATGTATGGAATTTGTTAGAAGTACAGGAGATACAAAAGCTAAATTATGTAGTTTTATTGTTGGAGTAGACTGTTGCACACACAATTTCATAATCCTAGAAGAGGAGTTAGGAAAATTGTAAAACATAAAAGTTCTAGATTTATGCTTCATATAAATTAAAGTAAAAAAGTTTTCCTTAATATGGTGTGTGTGAAGAGATATGGCTTTGTGATTAGGAATGGTTCATAACCTACTGAATCCTCATTAGTCTAACTTTGTTTATATATTTTGATGACCTTATAAACTAAATTAAACAGATTTTAAAGCATAAAAATGTTCCTTTATGTGTTTTGTAATTGATGGTAAATCAGTTTTGCAATTGAATTTTTACAGTTTGAGATATAGTTAAGAATGTAAGACCTGATTAGACTGTGGTCACATTAAAATAGGACAAAAGTAAAAAATTCACCATATTTTTGTAGGCTTTATATTGACTATGTTGTATCATCATGTGTCTAGTTTATGTAAAAAAATAATAGTCATTTAGATAAATATAACAAGAGTTATTGCAGTGAGATTACACTAATGTCAAGCTATCATATAAGAATAATAAACATAAATACTAGACCCACTTGTATGAACATAACCATAGTTGTATATCAAGCATACAAACTCATATTGACCCATTAATAATCATACACACACACACACACACACACACACACACACACACACACATACACACACACACACACACACACACACACACACACACACACACATATATATATATGTATATATACACACACACACACACACACACACACACACATATATATATATATATATAGACACACAC
>CATIWR010141198.1:0-10472 GCA_949677035.1 Omphalea diandra
TATATATATATATATATATATATATATATATATATATATATATATAACTTATATTTTTTTATTCAAAAACTTTTTGTTGTCTCATCTTGCGTCGACATCTCCTCCTCCTGTTCTTTCTTCTTATTTTTTCACTTTTGATAAAAATAATAATTTTATTTTATGATTTCTCTTTAGACTCTTAACATTGAATTCAAATTAGAGTGTATCTTATTCCCTAGATTCTTTGACTCCATGGAATATTTTTTGATCCACTTGCCATATGAAGCAACATTTGTCGACTCAATACAATATCTGTAGATGTATGTTTTTTAGAGGTATTAAATTTTTATTGATGCACTTTAGTCTGATCACCTAATCAAATGACAACTAATGGTTGTAATAATGCTAAAGGTATCTCCATTGTTTGAAGAAGAATGTCAAAAATAAAGCAATTTATGTTGTATCTTTTCCCTTAGATTCTTCGACTCTTTGGAACAACTTTCGATCCACTTGCCATATGACAAAAAATTTGGCAGTTCAGTATAATATCAATAGATGTATGTTTTTTAAAGATATTCAATTTTTATTTATGCACTTTAGTTTAATCAATTGATCGAATGACAATTAATGGTTGTAATAATGCTAAAGGTGTCTACGACGTTTGAAGAAGAATTTCAAAAATGAAGCAAATGTGAAAGCTTCAATTTGCAATGAATACTTTGTTGAAAAAGCATCAATCTTTCGTTCTCATTACTTTGAGCCTTATACAAGGGAGCGAAAGGTGTCTCGTAATGATGATGGTGGGACGTTAATGATGTAGAAGACAATCTCTTTCAATTCAAATATCCCAATTGAGCGTACAAATGTCCAATGAATCATTGCTTGTCTGATATCAAATATAAAGTTGCACACACCTATATTTTACTCAATAATGAAGAAATTGAACCATATGTAACTTAAGTTTCTTCCACACCATATATAGTTTACTTAAATTTCATTTCTATATGTCAATACTATCTCAAATAATGTCATCTTGTCATAGCATGTTCATTGACACCTTAAGACAATTCTTGTCGGATATTACTCATGCTGAAATTGATAAGGAGTTTGATTTTGATTGGTTCAAATAATGTGTCAGTACAACATAGTTAATATAAATTAAGACTTTGCACTTCTATATTAAATGTGGTTCATATTTAACTGATGTCTTAATTATGTGATATTAGACATATGCTAACATCATCAACAACATGTTCCTTTTATCATCTTACAGAGCCCTTTAAAATCAATCAAATCATATAATGTACTTTGGTAATGGACATCAATTTCATGCTAAATCTCATGGTTTGAAAATATTTTCAACAAATAGTGGTGTTTTTATGATGGGCAAGTTAGAGTGATAAGCCATGCAACTATTATAGTCATTTGAGTGAGATTTTATAGTTAGAGTTCTTAGCTCGACCTATTAAGCAAATTGTGCTATTTAAGTGTGATTAGTTTGATCTAACTTTAAATTTTGGGGTGAAGATTGGTAACAACATAATCTTGTTGACGTTAATATTAGGCACAAATTTAATAAATACAAGCCCTTCATTCTTATAATACAAGTTGGACAAGTGTATTATGCCAATTATCCGAGCATTAGACTAGGAAAAAATTGATTAGATGGTGGTGTGCAACATAAAAGCTAGTTCTATTATATATGTTCTCGAGCAAATTGATCAACCTCCCACATTAGATAATGCATTTCAAGAAGATGAGATGCTTATGCACCACGTTGATGCCATTAGTGGCTTTGATGGCTTGGGTCTCTTTAATAATATCATAATAGAATACACATATGTCAACGGTGGGAATGATGACTCACAAAGTGATGAGCCATTATTAAAGACAAACTTGAATGAGTCAAAATGGGAAGAAGATCTATATTGTGATGATGATAATAACAATGATCAATTATTATGGTAAAACTTAAATTATATTGTTATTATATTGCGTATTTATATCTATGCACAATTATATAACTAATTGCAAGTCGATTGGTGCATTGTATACAAGTTTCAGACATATACATATAGGTCAGTCTATAAATAAGGGATAGTTGATGGGGAGGGGTCATGGCATACACACACCATCAACTTCCTCTAAGCCATCTACACTGACTAGTGCGCATCTGACTAGGGTTGGTCCAACTTTCACTCCATCAAGTATAGCATTTACAGGGTATCAGAGACTTATTCATTATTGCAAAATGAATTTTATACAAAAAAATTCTTAATAGTGGTTATGAAACTGTTGATATTCCTATCTTATGGCAACAGTTCATTAATGGTTTGCAACTATTTCAACTAAATCTATTTTTTAACTAATTAAATTTATTGAATTGTTACTTAACTATTGCATCTCCAATAATATAATGGTTTTGATTAACTTCTACTTGAAAAATGCTAATGCAATGGTCTAAAACTATTGCATGATCAATTGATTCTTTAGCCGTTTAAAATGATGTCATATCAAGAAAACCTAAAAAAGAAAAAATTTTCTAGATTGTTTTCAGCCAAATCCATCTCTTGCACTCTATCTCTCTTAAACACATAAATTTCTATTATGATTAAATCTAATTTTGGGAATTGGATTGGGGTGTTTGGTGAGTAATTAAATAAAATTTTGATTATGACTTACTAATTCATGATTGTTTCTTTTGAGTTTATTTTCTTTTATTTTATATATTTAGGAGAATGATAATCAAGTGTAACCTCAAATCCCAAATATCGAGCTCTAGATGGTGCTCAGCGACTCACTGGGTATCGACGATAATGGTTTTGCCTCAATTTAGAAGAAGCATAAATTAAATAGTTGTTATCTCAATCTTCTTGGTGAGGTAGCCTATTCAGTTCTTCATCAAATACCACATATTTAGCAAATTTGAATGCAAAATTTTCTTATAGTGTAATGTCAAGCTACTTGGCTATATGAATTAAATGATGACAATTTGACTAATATGATTATCGATAAGATTATGTTTTTTTTTTTTTTGTGCTAAAAGGCTAAGTCCTAAAAATTCTCTCTTTTTCTTTTTATAATTTAATTATGTGATTCTTCACATTTTCAGTTAGTCATGTGACTATTTTAATAAATTTGGCTGAAATAACTTGGCCTATGAAATCTGTAAAAGAATGTACTAATTATTGATTGATTGATAACAATTAGTTATTTATCAAAGACAATTAAAATGGATTTGAATGTAAACATCAGTATCTAAAAAAGAGTCATATGTTGAATAGGATATCACTTCATTGAACTCAAATGAACAAGAACTTATCAAAAGGGATTTTATGATGAACATCATTAATTTTTTAATGAATGCATTAAATGGTAACTTAATGTGCCATAGGTGATCACTTATCTTGTATTTTTTTTCTTCTAAAATTGCAAATATTAATATGTGATATATCTATCATTTGATGAATGAAGAATGAAATCAATTGGCATCCTTTTTTGAATAAATCTTTGCATAAATATTCCCTATATAAAGTTAAAAAGTTAATTTTGAGTGTTAAAGTGTGATAAATTAATAATAACATTAATCTTTTAGCTTACGTCAACATCGATCATGTGAAAATCAAAGTTAAAAATTTCATCTAGATTGTATGGGTTAACAAAAAATGCCATGCACTTATTAGTCGTGCTTTGATATGAATATTCTTGCTAATATTATTAATCATAGTAAGTGGTGTACATGACATGACTCATAATATAAAAACTACTATTTAATTAATAAATAACATAAAACGAAAAAAATTTGACTAACACAATATAACATAATAAGTATTAATGAACTATACATAATAAGTTAGATTATTAATTATTTCTCCATAAATAATATTTTTTTCGTATGCTTTATATTTAAGTCTTTCATTTGCTTTGTCTCTATGCATAACTCTATAAATATCTTCATTTGATGTTACTCTTAAAAGAGCAACGTATAGTTGACCATGGCTAAATAATTTATTCATGAAGAGATAAATCAAAAAAATTGAATATTTGCCCTTTAATTTATTTATTATTATGTAGTAGCAAAATTTCATTAGAAACTGGCTTCATTTTAGTATGAAAGGTCTTTCTCTTTATTTTCTTAAAAAGAATCTTTGAATCAATACTTTATTACTAGCATAAGTTATTAGAAATATTGTATTAAGTATAACACGTTAACCTAATTCATCAATTAACAATTGAGTACCTTTACATAAGCCAATGCTTGGGTTTGATTCCGAAAAAACATGATTATATTTTGTTTTAAACTATTGAATTTGAAAGAGTTTAAAAATTCAATTGGTTGAAGTCATTGTAATTCATCTAGGTGTATTGCAGTTTTGCATATCGAGTCAAAACCACAATAAACTTGAGATTCTTCATTTAAAAGACTTAGCGTCTTTTCATTGATTAAAGATATAATATTGTTAGTTGGAGTAATAATTGCTCGTTCCTTCAAATATTCAACATTATTATGTTTTTCAAAATATTTTAGGTGTATTTAATTTATTTATAATATCTATTGAATCATCATAATCAAATCATAATAAATCTTTGATGTGTTCCATTGTTTTCATCATCATACATAAATATGATTGTAATTTATAAGGTCATCTTTGATGGATAAAAGTTATTCAGTAAAAGGCTACTCATAACTCTCTCAAAGAGTTAATGGTTTTATTAATGAGCCTCATATTTATTTTAGGCTTGAAAATTCAAAATTGTTTTCATAGATACAACCTTGTAATTAATAGAATTAAAATTTATTCTAATTGTGTTCAACAATAATAAGACAAATTTGTCTAAGAATTTTCTAAGAGTAACTATTTTTCATCAAATGTAATTTCTATTTTGCTAAAGGTTCTTAAAACATCTTTTAGCGATTTGTCAACTATTTCAAAATAGTGTTTATGATTCTTTATGTCTTTATCTTATATAATAAGATAAGTTTCTTTAATAAGTGTCACTAATTGTGTTCTTTTTTAAAATCTTACATGCAGAATGATTAGTCAAACTAATATGGGTTTTAAATCTTAAATAAGTAGTTCTTTCATAAGATAATTAAAAAGTTACAATTACAGATGAAGTCACAACCAAAATTATAACTTATAGTCACTAAGGCAACTTTTGTTCTGCTATTAGAAGCCTGACCAATTCCCCTTAAGACTTTGGTACCACATTTTCAGGTTTTGGAAGGCTTCATAGAGGCTTCAAACTTGGTTGTCATAATAACTGACTCATTTTCGGTTTTTATAGCCTTATACACACACACACACATAAACAACAAAAAGAAAACACTATATCTTTCTTAAATAAATTATGTTTTCAATTTTATCCATTTAATCTTCATTATGGGAAAAATTGGCACAAGCTTTTACTTTTTCTTTTTCATCCATATGCTAATTGGGAAAAGTATGAGAAAGTACATCAGGCAAAGACTACCCTATGATTGCATCCAATATATCCAAAAAAAAAAAAATTCACCCCGCTGTTTGCATCTCACTTTCTTTTATAACTTTTTATTATGATTGACTAGCATATTGATTGATTTGTTTCAAACATATACAAAACCCATAATGATAGGAAATAACATAAGCATACTTCATATATTACCCACAGTCAAGTAAGTGACTGTAGAAAAAAAATTCATAATTTTGAATCACAAACTCTAAATATAGAAAATAAAAGCTTTTAAAAGCGCATCTAACAAAGTAAAAGGGAACTAGATAGACTTAGATAGGTAAAAAGGAATAAACATTGAATGTAAATACTTAAAACCATAAGAACCTGCATATGAAGGATTTTTTTTTTTTAAAAAAATAGTTTCTAAATCACATGAAAAACACTTGTATCCTTAGAAATATGCATTAAGCTATGAAGTTTTGGCTTTAAGATGCATACATGAACAATTGTTGTAATAGGAGATGTGTTTTCTTCAAATGGGAACTAATTTGACAAACAAGAAATGGAAAATGTTCCTTAGAGAAAAGAACATCAATAAAAAAACCACTTCAGATGTTAGCAGTAATACACTATGCAACCAACATTCTAAACAAAAGAACTAAAGCTGCATTTGAGAAGGAAATGAATATATATGATAAAATATAAAAAAGTATTTCGTAATTTCACCATTTTACACTTGTAAGACTAATTTTTTTTTTACTAACTATGAATATATGATTTATAGTATTAGTAAAAATGAGCCAAATCCAATATTAAATGCTAATGATGTGACATTGACATGCCATAAAAATGCTAATAAAAATATTTATTTTTCAAATGATATGCCAACTAAGTATAGTGGGATCCACAATAATATTGAAAATATATATTTCAAATTTGATGAGAAATAAAAATTAATTTCTACTTTTTAAAAGAAACAAATTCTTTAAGCCCATAATCATCAAATGTGAATTTGACATCATGCCCAACACTTTTTTTTCTCATCGATTATAGCATCAAATTATTATTTAGTTCACTTAGGCAAGTACTTAAACACCTTAGCTTCATTCAACTTAGTCAGTGATTTATTGATTAGGTGGTCATTATTTATAAGGTTCAAGAATTGGACTCAGTAAATTTACATAAATAATAGAGGTGACAATTTTTTATCCCACTAGTTTACTTGAACTCGATCCAATTCTGAAGAAAACCGAAACA
The DNA here is from genome assembly GCA_949677035.1 of Omphalea diandra. NCBI lineage: Eukaryota > Viridiplantae > Streptophyta > Magnoliopsida > Malpighiales > Euphorbiaceae > Omphalea > Omphalea diandra. The sequence continues at coordinate 6,673 of CATIWR010141198.1, forward strand.
TCAAAATCTGATTTAGCTCAGGTCCAACCTAAAAATTTACCAATCTTGACCTGACCCACAAACCTAAATAGCCTGATTTCAATTATTAAAATATTTAAAATTTATTTAAAAATATTTTTTTATTTTTTCAATTCTGTATGAAACTTAATTCAATTATTCGTTTATATTATGTATAGTCATTTGCTTAAAAAATTAATTATATTTAATTTATTAAGCATTTAAAAGAAAATAAAAAAACTTAATCAATTTATATTTATGTAAAATCTAGATGATTACAAATGATTTTTTTAGAGAAAATTATTTTTTCTTAAGAAATTACGTGAATATATTAAATAAGTAATATAAAATTTAAATGAATATTTTAAAATATATTTTAGAAATAAATAATAAATTATTCCATTTGACTCACTGGTCAATCCAAATAACTTAATTTAAATTATAAAAATATTTAAATTTTAAAAAATAAAAATATTTTTTATTTTCAATTCTAAATGAACTTAATTTAATTACTCATTTCCATTACAATATAGTCATTGTTGCCCCCTAGCACCAAGAAGGGGGGGGGGGGGGGTGAATTGGTGTATAAAAATTAAAAATATAAAGGAAGAAGAGAAATGAGAGACACACAATTTATAGTGGTTCGGGTATAATCCACTCTGATTATGAACTTCTTTCCCTTTTGAAGCTTTTTGAACTTTGCGGTTGCGACTCCGAAGCGACACGGACCGTGAATTCATCTTCACAATTGGGCTCCTTCTTTTTCATGGGTCGCGGCTGAGAATGGCTCTGCGATTTCGTCTGCCTGATTTTTAGCATGTTTTAACATGAGTCGCAGTCGCGAATCCTGGATTGCGGTCGCGATTTACATGTTACTTTGGAGTTTAACAACTCCTTCCATCTCTTCTTGAGAGATTTATCTATTTCTACAAAATCAACACTTATTTGAAATATTAGCGATGATCAATCTCCTTTGTTAAGATCAAAAGAGGTTCTAGACTTAGGATTAGCTATCCTAGTCCAACAATCTCCCCCTTTTTGATTTTGACAACTTGGATTAATCCAAAGTGAAAGATAAGTGTAGAAAAGTAAAATTGAATCATACTTAGAATTGATGATCACTTAAGATGCTTAGCAAAGATTTCTAAGTGTGAAGTTAAGTTGCTTCTTAGTTGCTCCCCTTCAACTTACGCACTCACTCCCCCTTAATTAGTTATCTCTCCTTTGGATAATTTTTCACTCGTATCTTATCTTATCTCTCCCCCTTTGGCAAGATCAAAAAGGTTAGATAAGATGAAAGATGAGGCATAAATTATTAAGGAGCATAAGAATAAGTATGAATAAAAAACATGTAAGGAACAAACATTAATCATAAAGATAAAAGTAATTGCTCAACACAAAGATATGCAAAAGAAGAAACTTTTATAGATATACCAAATGTGGGATCACAAAGTTTACGATTACAAAAAGTAAACTATGAAAAGAAAAAGTACATAGAGAAACCTAAAATCTAAAAGACTAGAGAATCATTGTCTTATCTAGAAGAGTCATCTTTGTGCTCTTGGAGGCCACCCTCAGCCTCATCTCCGTCTTCCACACCTTCATCCCCATCTTGTGTATCTTCGAAATCCATGAAGTCGAGGAGATGGCAAGGTGGAACTCCGAGTTTCTCTTGGAGATCCACTATATCACTATGAAGGTGGGAGAGGAATAAAGATCTCTCTTCATCATCCACATAAGCTTATCAAGCTTGTTGTTGATGGTGGAGAGGGATACTTTAGACTTAGGCTTAGGTGGTGGAGGAGCAGAGGGAGAAACTTCTTCAAGACGTAGACGCTTCCGCTTAGAAGCTTGTGAGCTCTCCATATGCTGAGCCCCAAAAGCGCCAAGAAGGTATACGTAGGAATCTAGATGAATTGCCTTGGCATTGATGAGGTAGGTAAGGTCTAAAGAGTTCTGAGAGGGTAGATACTTCTTGGTGAGTAGCTTCTCCTTATCCTCATCAAGTGCTCCCACAGATCGATAGATTGCGTGACGTGAGAGGGGAGCATAAATTGACTCTTCGGCTTCATGCTCATGTGGATCAGTTGATCGACGAGATAACGACCAGTTTGGAGCAGTTTGTTCTTCATAAGACAGAAAAGGAATGCAAGTGCGGTGAAGAATCCACAAGGGCAAAGTCTTTATGTGTTTTGCAAGAGAGGATCTTAGGTCGTGTCTTGCTTCAATCGAAACTTCTACCTAAAACTCTGAATATATAACATCGAGAGCTGAAATAATGAATGGAATGTGCTCATCGATTTGGAGGTTGAAGAGGAAGGACAGTTGCTCGAAGGTGATGAAGTACGGATCCCTAAAAGCGTGAAAGATGAGACCGTACTGCCCGACAGGAGATTCCGCTTTACGACTTAGCTAAATTATGCACATGAATTCTCAGACTATCTCCCCGTACCCGATTCATCTCTAAAAATAAACTCATTCCAGCCAAGGTTGGACAGGAATGCTCGAATTTTATTATGGATGCCAAGAGTCTCAAGTAGAAAGGTGAAGGGTATTTTGTTAGGTAGGATGACTTTGGAGAAGTTTGCCTTATATCTCTCCTTTTCTTCACAGGTCACTCCCTTCATATATATGAGGGAAAGTGGAGCAGAGGGTTATGCTATACCCTTGCCTTTCTCAGCTCTAGAAGATTTTTTGGGTGCCATGAAGAACTTGAGAGAATTTGAGAGATTTAGATAGAATTGGAGATTTGGAAGTTTGAGATATGAAGTTGTGATGAAAGACATTATTAAGAGGGTTTATATAGGCTCTGAAAAGACAACCAACAACCATAAACAACTAGAAATGGATTAAATGAAGGGTTGGAAACGATTGGTAATCAAATCACTTAATTGCCTAAGCAATTACTCTAATTCGCGTTTGTGAAATTGGAATTCGTGACCGCGACTTCTAGAAAATGTGAGTAACGAACAAATTTTCCTCGGGAAAAGACGCGTCAACAGTCATATTTTTGAAAATTTGATAAAATTCACGGTGAAAAGTGATTTTCACGACCGCGATTGGACATTTGACAGTCGGGAAAAGTTGACTTGTAATTCGAGAACCGTGAAGAAGAAATAGCGACCGCGAATTATGAGTTAGCAAGAATAAATATGAAAAAATTTTGAAAACATGTGATCCAGTAGAAATAAATAATAAACCTGTTCATACAATCATCACTCATGCATATATAATAATAGCATCAAAGTTTTCACTTTAAGGAACTACCATCAAACATTCTCAATTCTATCTTAATGAAGTTTATCCTTTTTTCATTTAGAGGTTTAGTGAAAATGTTTGTAAGTTGATGATTTGCGTCAATAAATTCTAACACAACATCACCCTTTTACATATGGTCTCTAAGAAAATGGTGTCTAATATCTATGTGCTTACTCCTAGAGTGTTGGATGGGATTCCTAGAGTGTTGGATGGGATTCCTAGAGAGATTGATAGCACTTATATTATCACATTTGATAGGAATGTGATCAATTATTTTGCCAAAGTCCTTTAATTGTTGTTTCATCCATAAAACTTGGGTGCAACAATAACCCACTACCATATACTCGGCTTCCGCGGTAGATAAGGCAACTGATACTTGCTTCATACTAAACCAAGAGACTAAACATTCTCTTATAAATTGGCAAGTCCCGAAAGTGCTTTTTCTATCTAATAAACTACCCGTATAATCTACATCTGAATATCTTATGAGACTAAAGGATGAATCCCTAGGATACCATAACCCTAAGTGAATTGTGTCATGCAAA